>CM034044.1:13713103-13732001 GCA_019804595.1 Bruguiera parviflora
GGTGGCAGGATCTTGGGGATTGGAGGCTTCTTAAATATGGGTGGGATTGGTTTGTAGATTGGAACCAGAGGAGGTAGAACCTTAGGGATCGGAGGAGGCTTACAATAGATTGGTGGGATTGGCTTGTAGATTGGAGCTGGAGGTGGCAGGATCTTGGGAATTGGAGGCTTCTTAAATATGGGTGGGATTGGTTTATAGATTGGAACTGGAGGAGGTAGAACCTTGGGGATCGGAGGGGGCTTATAATAGATTGGTGGGATTGGTTTGTAGATTGGAGCTGGAGGTGGCAGAATCTTGGGGATTGGAGGCTTCTTAAACATTGGTGGTTTTGGTTTGTAGATTGGAACCGGTGGAGGGGGAAGTGGCGTCCCGAACATAGGAGGACATGGCTTCTTGATTTTGGGAGCTGGTGGTGGGAAGGGTTTCTTGATTTTGGGCACTGGCGGTGGATTCGTGACCACAGGTACCGGTGCTGGCGGAGGGAGAGGCTTTGGACGAAGTGGGGGCAGTATCTTTGGTGGGAATGGAGGGAAGGTCACTGGAGGGTAAGGGGGCAGGACCTTAGGGGGGAAGGGATGACCAAAGTATTGTTTCGATGGAGGAAGTTTCCCTTTAGGCAACGGTGAAAATTTCGATAGAGGAGGGTACTTGAAGTAAGGCCGCAGGAAGGCTGAAGTGCATGTTACCGTTGAGAATTTCAGTTTGCCTGCCAGCCTAAACGTTTGTTTTCCATTGCTTTTTGATTTGAAGACGGTCTTGGAGGATTCCAGGCCATTGTAAGCAGCGCATGGAGTGGCAGACGCGCTGTGAAGCTGCGCATAGCATTCTTCATTCAGTTTTCCATCTTTTACAAGGCCATTTGGAAGTGGCACTTTGAACTTTCCTTGTTCATCTAGCTCGCCAACCCCCCTTGTCTTGAACTCCCCATTTTCTGGCTTGCAATCAATGGTTACACGAAGCCCTATATAGATAACACGTGTAAGTAAGTTACCAATTTACTAAAATAAAGCGAAGAATTTTATGACATGGGGACCATCCGGCCAAGAATGCTCTTAGACGATCCTCACCAGAACAAGTGATGTAATTTAGATTTACTAGTTAGGAAAGACAGGAAAGGCAGCCCTGCATTCAGTAGCAACAATGCAGGGTTCCACAATTGTCACTTTGGTCTTTCTTTACCATTCTCGTTGTCTTGATACACGCGTCAGTGAGATGACCAACAAGGGAACCCTCGCTTCTGCTATAAGAATAGCAAAATGGCATAGAAACATAGACAAGGGAAGTAAATTTCTCATTTTTGTCTCTCTCGGGACCAAAATATGGATTGGGGTAAGAAGTCAGGCCAAGTTTGTGCCAGCATTATATTGCAATCCCAAAATAGCTGTTGTATTCTAAAAACAGTGTCCCGGCGTAGGATCAAGCGAAAATTCTTACCATACTGCACAAAGTATTTATATGTTTTGCATGTCCCATAAAATAAATGTTACCTGAAAAGGCCTGGCTGATCTTAATGTTACTCTGTGCACAGTCCGCACATTCTCCTACCCCAACTACCTCTGCCGTTGCCTCATCGCCATAGCAGAATGTTACAGAAAATAGCAAGGATGCATAAAAGCACAGAAGTGCTCCCCGAAAAAGGGCAAGTATCCGCATTGGGAACCACACTATATGTCTCCCAGAATAAAGAATCAGTCAGTTAGCTTCTATAAGGATTGAAAGTGACCAAAGGATGAGAGAACTTGAGACTATCAAGCTAATTATATAATGAGATCAGAGGCTGTGCTTGAAAGGCATACCGACACTGAGTTAAGGGCCTCACATGATGCTACGGACCTCCATGCGGTGACATTTGTTTCTGAGTTTAAAAAGAAAGTGACGTGCTCACCGGCTTCATCAAAGGACATTGTTTTCATTGAATGAGCTCTCAACTGTACATACTGCTAAATCGTTCTGTGCTCTCTTTCTCTGGTCAGGCCTACAAAATTTCAAGAATGCTCGTGCTTTAATAAAAAACACCAGTCACGGCATTCCATTACATGTTGTCCATGAAAAATACACAAAAAGGTATATCATTTCGAAGGCAAAACTTCGCGTAAATCAATTAAAAAGTTTTGTCAACCTGGCAACTGCAATCTCATTAACAAGAATTCTCAGCCACCTTTTTCAATGACGGATTAAAGATCAAAATAAAAACTCGAATTCATGAAAGTGCACGAATGGCTTCAATCACTAGTCAAAGATTTGAGAGATGAACTTATTTGAATTGTTCGAATTCTCAACGTTAGAATTTGAAATATCGATTCAACCGTGCACCTGTGAGCTAATCTGATTCACTCATAAACCAAACTATTGTTTGAAAATGAAAAATGCAACCGTTCCTCTTTTTCTCATCTGCAAATTCAAGAGATAGTAGGGACTTCCGACATTCCTAGGGTTGTATTAAAATGAAAAAATTAAAAAAAAAAAAACACCAAATTGATGAGCATTTAAACGGGGTGTTAGCTCAAACCATTAAAGTCTTGTCAAACTCAAACCTTGTCAAATGGTGATCAAGATGAGCTGTAGAGTGTCATGAAGGGTTGACATTCTTAGTTTGGTGAAGAACCAAGTTATCGTGTGATACCTACCGACCAGTTGAGACTCAAGGGTTAATGGCATCGGCATAATCGATGCTTCCGCACTTCATATTTTTCCGCAAACTATCATCCACAACATTAATTGGGATAATGGCATTTTCTTGCGCTACATTTAGAGTCACAGAGTGCCTAACAAAGGTTATGAGGTGTACACGTCGTCTCGTAGAATTTCCTAGTCTTAGTACCAGTGGTTCGCCTAGACAGCCTTTTATTGGAGTAGGCGACGTAGAAATGGTTCGTGTAATGGCGCTTAATCACGCTATGAAGAAAAAAGAAATGCAAGAAAATGGCCGTTTGAGAGATTAGGATATCCTGAGAAAAAGAAAGCTATAAACGCAACACAGAAGAAAAAAATCAAGTTTATAGGGTCAGTCCAAAAGATAAAAAAAAAAAAAAACTGTAATTCTGTATTAATGTATAAATTAGACGTGTAAATTAGATGTATATTAATTTTAATTGTTAATTATAATTAAATTATCATGCATAAAACGGTAAACTAATTACAATCAGTGATTAAGATTAATCTGCGCGACCTTTTGGTTCCTATAATTGCACGTGAATTCATTACTTATTAGGTGGTCGTGGCCTTGCAGAATTGGTTGGCACCAGCCTTATCCTCTTTTGCCAACGAACACATCAGCGCCTTATATACAATTAATTAATAAATTGATGACATATTCTGAAACCTAGCGGTAGAAATAATCCAGTATGTTTAAAATTTTGCGCTAATCCCATCCCGGTGGCACGGCCGTAACTCGGCTAGGTCACCGTAATCGTTGTCCTCTCTCCCCCCCCCTCTCTCTCTCTCGTTTTCATTATTGGGATAGAAAACACGAAAATTAAGAGCGCCAACAGCCAGGCGTATGTGCTTGGAGCTAGCAAGTCATACGCCGCCATGGTAGTTGCCCGAGTCACTGCCATTCGCCCTCCAAGCTCAAGCTAGTGCCGAGTAAGCTCCTAGTACAATGGCTACCGGTTGCCTAATAAAGATATCCAAGAGAATTCAAATCTTAAAATAGTTACTTATTAGGGGCAGCTAATGTGGTAGATGCCAGTATAATCTCTAGGGCGTCATTAGTATTTGGAGGGCTACAACTGTACCAAGCACGTAAAATTGCATTCAGACTTTTAACATACCAATAAATTCTCCAGAGGTTTCAGGTACCATCATTGGCAACAACCGCAAGCCTTTAATAACATCAGCCAGACAATTGGGCACGGCCGGAAGGGTGAAATATCGATGCATTCGATTAATGTTGCAACTAACCCCCGTTTGCTTCATTGTGGCTGACGACCACGAGGACGAGAACGCATCATTTAGGCTAGTGAAGCTGCCAAAGGCTCCACCGGGACTTTAACAAGGACCGACGAAGTCTTTAAAAATCTCAACTCATGATAAGCATGTGGTAACGGCAGAGCACCACTAGTTTGTCTCCTCCGACATGACCCACTAGCAAAGCTAAAACCCTTTACAGCTTCAGGCTGATCCGCAGAGGCAAGAACATAAAAGAAAAGTAAGTGAGAATGTGCCAAAGGAAATTTCACTAGGTTCAAGAAAATTACATCCTTCCTATCTCAATTGGTTTTCCCTCAAAAAGGCCCAACTGCCAAAATTCTCCCAAATAAAAAAATATAAAAAATCTAAAATTTTTCGCATGCTAGAACAGCGAGCCAGGTCTTTTTTTAGCCTATTTTGTGGAACTAGTTTTTACTTCTCTCTGATGATCACCAAATGCCCCTACCGTGAGTTACAATAGTCTGCAATTTTCTATAGTGTTGCTGCTGACCATATTTGCTCATCTACTTCTTCTTCCTAGATTTGCTAGACTGTAACTGCGAATATGCAGTTCCCTGGATACGGTGAAGGAAGAAAAGCAAAATATGAGCAACAGTCAATCACAGATTTTGAGTAGAGAGATGTATACCTCAAAGTCCACAATTACAGGAAGAGCATCTCTATCTAATCATCATGATAACAAATTGTAGGGAAGTTTCCTAGTGCACAATAAAGCACAACCATACATACCTCAAGCCATTCATCTCGTGACGTATCCCTAGTTGCAGTTCCCACTTCAACCTTCGGGGCTCTCTTTGTTTTCTACCCAAACAAAACCAGCAACATAAGAAAATTTCTACAAAGCAAAAATCAAGAGCACTACGAACAGGCAGCACCAGCAAAAACACACTTGTACAAGTTTGTTGACCACAGGTGCAGGTGCAAACGCAAAATGTCTCTCAAATGATACAGAGATGAACAACCTTGTTAAAATGCTGATTTATCAAACATGACACAATCACCAATTGCTAAGAATAACTATGGAATAGCTCAATACTAACATAACCTTTTTTGTCCACACACATGGCATTTTAAGAATAGTTGCTAAAATGAGATTTCTTACAACTAAACAAAAAGGGAATATATAAGATAAAAATATCCATCACAGCAAGTGAATACCTTAGAGAGTTTCTGTATTTGACCTTGCACCCATAAACCAGAGAGGGCAAAAAGGGCAGTTCCAAGGGTAACAAGAAAGACTGATTCCATGCTGAGGAAACCACCAGATTCAATGACTTCAATGGTGCCATTATAAAAAACACTTCATTATGGATGCTGATCTATCTCATAAATAATGGTGCCCATCAGATCAAAGTTTCCAGGCTGCAGAGTGTTCAAGAGACAGGTAAGCTCTAGCTACAAGTTTTTTCCTAAAATATGGGCCAACTGAAGTCTACAAAGAATATTAGATGTTTATCATGCCTAATGTCAATAACTGGAAAAATTTAGAATAATTTCTGTTCAACGTTTTGTCACCTGTAAATACTCAGTGACAGTGAAGATGTATGGGAAAGTGCATGTGCAGATGGCAGAACAGTTGCATTGTTGAAGGCCTACAACCAAGACACAAAAGTAGAGCTGAATAGCAAGAACCTCAATTGACCACAACGATATAAATGGTTGGGAGATTTTTATCCAAAAAGTTCTAGGGAACTCAGAAAAGAAAAATAACTGGTCCACACTGTCGCATTTCATAATTAAGCATGGTTTCAAGGAATCAATGTATGAATGACAATACATAGAAATAATATATGTTGTGTCTTGCTAAATCAAGCATCAGCCTGAAGCTTTCTATCACCTCATTCAGCTATAGTCCTCAAAGATAGTTGAATATTGATTCAACATTATTGGCTCTAACAATAATAAAGTCTCAAACAAAGTAGAAGATCATTCAAGGCTAGTCGGTGCAAGATAAAAACATCAAATCCCCACGAGTATCAACAGGAGTTTCATGCAATTGGTGATCAATGTGGACCCTGCAGTGTCTGCTTCAGAAGGCTATATCACAATGTTCAGACTAGAGAGAAAAACGGGAGTTTCTGTTGAATATTGGAACTCATTTTAATGTCTGCCAGGTTTCAAGATAGGCTGGAGCCTCACAAACAATATCCACACAGCAGTGAACTCAGAAAACTCAACAGATAAGCAGCTGTCAGAGTGCTGCCCAAGAAAACGATTTCAGGAATTGACTTTGCAACTTGGTGAGCCATTCTTTATGTCTAAAGTGTGTCTCTGCCACTGTGTGTGAGGGGAGGGGGGTGTAAGAGAAGGAAAGGAAGAGAGGGCTAAAAATTAAGATTGATGAGGGTGGTGTGATCCTACCTGAGCAGTGAGGTTCCGAACCAACAGTTGATGGTCAAAAGTGAGATGAACACTGGCTTTAATTGCAATAACATTTAAGCTTGACTCCCCTGCGTTTTTATTTAAAAGAGGGAAGTGAGAACATGCTATAGATCCATGAATCGTTTGCATGGGAAAAAACAAACAAGTAAATGTGCTTTAAACCACAAGAACTACATTGAAGTTACCAGAAGTATGGAGGAAACAAGAAAACTATAACAAATCATTGCATCTCACAATGAATTGTTTATGTACCATCATTTTTCATTCCAACGAGTAGTTCAGTCTCTTCTCCAGCAGGCACCACTGCAGAAACCACCGGTATCAAGATAAACTCAACACATACCCTTCCCCCATCAATGAAAGAAAATGTATAGTAAGCTTTATATTACTTGTTTATGTTACAGAAACTGAAACAATTCTCTAAGAACTACTAGCCACGATTCTTACAGCAAGCACTATTTTTTGGAAAAATGCAGACTGTATTGACTCCAGGAGCAGGGTTAAAATTCCCATCCCCAAAATCATGGGCGTCCTCACCAACAGTCCCAAGATCAGAAACTTGCTCAGCAGCCTCTGCAACTTCAACTTCTGAATCTGACTGAGACCTTGCCACTACAAGGTGAGAATAGTGCCAAAATAGACCAAATCACAAAGCCGCTTAAAGTCCCTTTTAGCCATTTTAGATGCAAATCTTTTCAATAACATTATTGAGGTGCATAAATGACAGTATAACCTAATGAAAAATAAATTTCTAGCTACTCAACTTCCACAGAGCAGAGTAGGAAAACAAGGGTACAAAAATTAAAAAAAAAAATGCATCACATAATTATAAGGTATTCCGATCAGCATCTAAGAGCACTTTTTCTCATGTTATGCAATGAAAACAACGCACAATTCCTCTTTCAAAAGCAAGAAAAATGTCTCCAGTAAAGCACTTTTCATACTTTTCTTTAAAAAAAAAAAAAAAACAGTGCAGAATCAGCTTAAACATAGCTATCAAATGTAATTGAGCATTAAAGAAAAGCTCATCAAACGAAAGCTCAGTTATAACGGCATAAATTCGACAACAAAAAGACGGAAACCAAAATCAGATTGAGAGCTCAAGCAGTGGGAACTACAACACTTGCAAAACCTAGCAAATGAACAGAAATTTCAATATGAATTCACATGGATAGCTCAAGATAAAGACGCGCAGCAATCAAAAATCAGATATCATTCTCGAGAGGTCACATTGATCGCGTTGCATGCACGAAATTCCAGTCTAAAAACGCTGGAAACAGCAGCAACAAACAACATCTGCATCCCAATAAACGATATACGACGACTTGGGAGCCAGGAGGCACGCGAACGCGTGTGCGAATGCAGATCTAAGAATCAAGAAGCTGGACCTTGAAGGAGGGGAGAGGCGAGGAGGAGGAGATCCAAGCAGAGAACCCCAAGAGACTTGAACGCCATTGGTTTTTCTGCTTCCGCCTTGGAGATCACCTTCCCTTCATTTCATCAGAAACACGGCGCCGTTTCGTTTCAATCAACGCCCATTGGTTTTTTGCACAACCATGTACCCTTTTTCGTGGAAAATATATCTGTAAAAACTAAATAAAAATTTAGATAATATTGAAAATTAAAATTTCTCATTCACCCTGTCCCACTGGGCTAAGTACCAGTGATATTCTTGGGCCGATAGCCTAACCATTTTAGACTAACATCCAAACCTGAAGTACCGTTTCCGTCCTTCCGAGGATGACTTGCATTTGCATGCTAAAGCTTTTGATCACACTGAGGCAGACAAAGGGAATATTTACGTACACACCTAGCCCATACCCGAATCTGAGTCCAACTACGGAAAGCAGTCCACTTAGGAATTTGGCAACCACTAGTTCATCGTAGGTAGATAAAACAAACCCATATTCTGAAATTCAGATTCTACAAGAATAGTATTGTAAAATTATTTGATGCCGACGCCATATCACTTCGTGTAAAGCAAAATTTTTATGCAAATACGTCTATAAGATCGGACTTTATCGTTCCATAAAGGTACATGAACCGTTTCTGTTTCGGAAGATTACCAACCCATCACATGCAGACAATCACCGAGGCCCGATCAATAGCCACGAATCTAGCCATGAATACGAGAGAGTGACGCCAGGAAGGAAAATAAATAAATAACCATAGGCTTAAAATTCAGAACCCATACTAATGAGCTACAATTCAAATGGCACTAGAATGGCCTTTAAAATTAAAAATCTCGAGTTCAAATTTCAGTCGGAACCAATTTAGCAAATCATGCATGCATGTTGCGTATACCGCAGACATGCCCACTACAGTTGGGCAGCGAGTGCACCATATTCCCCCGAATGAAAGATTGCGGTCCCGAGATGCCAGTCGGGTATTCAAGTTCTTTAAAACAACAATTGAAAATATGAACACAAAAAACTGCGCAAGGAAACAGCTGTCTATTCCTCTTCCAGAAGCAGATTCCAGGAGACCATTTCTGGCCAGTGCTTCAATTCCCGTGGATGGTATAACGTTCCCACTTCTTTGCTGGGTCATATATCTGGCACACATCCAAAAACATACAAAAATGAAAAGGGCACGGATTACACATTTGTCTATTTGTCTCAATAGATATCATAATATACTTTCAAATAGGCTATTTATTGTGTTGCACCTAATATCAAAAGTAAAAATAACGAGTGAAAGGTTTTGGGGAGAGGGAGGGAAGGGGAGAGAGAGAGAGGGGACACACCTCCCATCTTGAAGCAGGGAAGATGTGTTTGTTCTTTTCATACCAGTGCCTCTCAACAACTTTACCAGCATGTGACTGTTAAAAACAGAAATTAGCAAACATATGGTTGACCTACAGATAGAAATCCCCATTCATATGGAAATAATGGTAGAATACACCATAAACGCACCTCATCTTTTTCTATTGTTGCATCAGCAATTGTTCGCACATCTTCGTGCACATCAAAGTGGAAAAGCTGAGCAAAGTACAAAAAGACAAGGAAAGTATAATCACTATAATCACTGTACACTACGGAATACTAATACTTAAGTAGGACAGTTCCAGATTGTTGAGTGTCTTAATAACTGGTCATTATAATCATTTCATTGTTTGTGCTGTTTTTTTCCTTCTTCATTTCTAGAGCAATCTGTAAATATTTGTCAATATGTTGTTAGCTTTTCAGTAATTCAATGAATTAATCAATCCAAACCCCAATTCCAATTTAGTTTGTCAACTGCCCTGCTACAAGGTGACCACAAAAAGGCTTACTGGAAAAACTAAAAAGCCAACCCAAAAAAACAATGATGCTTAGATCTGTTATTTAACAATATTGAAAGTTCTTTTCCACCATTCTTATGCCCCTGGTCTTGTTCATGACCATTTTAAAAGTGAAGACAAATTAATCTCAAGGTATGTGAGATATTGAACATTACCGGTCCGCTTTTGCCCCTAGCCTTGTTCACGATCAGTTCATAAAAGCTATGTTGCTGAAATCCCACAAAATGGAGAATTAAGAAGTGGTGCAATAACATTGCTGGAGTTAAAAACAGAAATAACAAGAACTTTTATCATTGAATTTGAAACCTCAAATCATCTTACATGGGGAATGATAAGATCTTCTTTCACATAGAGCAAATTCTCCACAGAAGTTGTTCTGATTTCTCTAAATTCAGGTGCAAGTTGCTGTTGAACTGCTCGAAGAAATTCTCCAATGGTATCACCTTTGCGTACCTAAGTGACAAAACCACAAACCAGAAATTTACATGACCGCTAATAGTTGGGGATGTAGAAATTCAGAAACAGACCAATGAAACGCAGGTCAGATAAATAAAACTGACCTGGATCACCCTTCTATGGCCAGCACCGTCCCAGTAACTGTAAGTGATTTCAAGAGGCTCATCTGAAAAAATAAAAAAATAAAAAATCAATTCAGCATTAAATCTGCTTTTTCAAAAATCCAAATCACTCATGAAAAGGCAGAGCATTTAATTACTTTTAATCTGTTCCTGCTCCCGAACCCACTGTTTCCGCAGCCGTTCACGCTCAGCTTGTTCCTCTGCCTCCCTCTCACTGAATCATCATCCTCAGCACCCCTAAGCTCATATGTTATTCCCAAGTCCATGCACAGAGAGAGAGAGAGAGAGAGAGAGAGAGAGAGAGATCAAACCTGTCAGGCAAAAAGCTCGTCTCCACTGTGGGATCTTTGCCAAATTTTCCACGCACTGACCTTTTTGGGTCTAAAATGTCTGCATATGGCATTATGGCAAATAAAGTATCACAATGTGAAGCAGAAAATACTAAAATTCCATTCCTCATACTACCAACAGAGACGGATGCGAATAAAAAGATAGATCATAGAAGCAATGAAAAGTACTTGAGACTCCAAATCCAAGTTCTTGTGCAAGCAAGATGGATAAAACAACACAATCATCTCATAATTTATTTTTTTCAGGAACGTCCAGGACAAAAACTGACACACACCTAAAAAGAGGCAAAACCCAAGCCCAATAAGGAACACTGCACAGCACTTTAAATGACGTGCTCCAAAATTATATGTGATAAGAACAACCAAATCCTATATGTCAATAATATGTGCCTACCATTTTCAACATTCTCTTCTTCTTCTTCTTCTTCTTCGACACCGTTTTCAATATCATCAGCAAAGGATAATCGAGAATTCGCCTTGATCTTCCTCTTTTTACGCTTTTCCAACTGGAGCTGCTCCTCCCTGTGATGGGGGAGAATATGCTCACAAATTTAACTTTGGAAAAAATAAAAGACAAAAAACAAAAAGGACAGGCCAGGTTGCAACAAAACTTACTCTTGCCGCAGCTTTTGAAGTTTCTCCTTCTCTTCCTCTTCGATTTTGTTCTGAATATTGACCCTCTGCCATAAACATACACAATAACATTGTTCAAGTACATGCATCGCCTCCAATAGCAATTCCACAACTAACCATAACGAGAAAGAAAATTCTCACCTTCTCAACATACTCCTCTCTCGTGACCAACCCCACAGTTTCCTTCTTAAATGCGGTCTCAAGAATCTGAAAATCCAAGAATAAATAAAAGATACATAAATAGTTAAATATCAAGTTAAAGGGAAAAATGATAATCGACAAACAACGTGCAACCTATGAAAGAATGAACAGAAATCGATCTCTGCACCCAAAAAAAAATAAAATTAAAGATTCTTAAACTCCCTCGATTCGAGAATTAGGGCATAACAAAATAAAAGAAGATTCTTGAACTTTATATGGAAAGATTGCGACCTAACAAAGAAAAGAAGAGAATATACTACTTGGCTACAAACCCTAACCCGCAGAAAAAGGCTTTAGTATTGAGAAGGCCTAGGAAATAAAATTAAAGAGAGGTTTCGAACACATACCTCTGAGGTACTTGAACCGAACTGGAGGAGTCCGGGCTGGCCCTTGGCGGAGGCGGATTTTGTCTTCAGCTCCTGAATTTTTCGGCGCTCCGCCTCCCGTTGCTTCTCCAGTCGCCGGATCCTCACGGCGTCTTGGGCCGTGCCCACGTACCCGTCTCCCATTCCCGACATCTTTGCTCTCGCTCTTCTCTTTTTTCCCGGACTTCTCTTAAGAATGGGTATACGGAGTAACGGAGGCGTGACGTGACTTGTGAGCGAAAAAGGGCAGCTTCTATTTATCTATTTAGTTTATTTTCTCACCCAAACCCGAAAAATAGAAGTATTTATAGGAATTATTAAGGGAGGGGAGGTGGGCGGAACGTAACATGATGAATTTAACAGTGGAGAAAGTCAATTTTCGGAATTAATGATAGCCGTTGGATCAAGTGACAAATATTCCGTTGGATCTTTAATTCTCTCTCTCTCTCTCTCTCTCTCTGCTTCCCGACAAGTCGTTGTGCCTCCTGATTAAACAATCTGGCATCGTGTGAGTGAGAGAGACTTAAAGAGCTCCATTTCCACTAAGATTCGGGCCGGGTTAATAATAATTGTCCATCGGTGCGGTTGACGCATTTCCTTGCCCGTGAACTCCTGTGGGCGCCAAAGCAACAAAACGACAACGTGGTTAGCGAAGTCGGATAAGTTTTCGCGCTCCCAGGATTCCGATACCACCACCGCCAATTCGGGAGCCCTTTTCAACCATTTTATGCCCAACTTTTGCATCCGATACACATAACAATGGATCAGAAATAGCCCAATGCTGTCTATCAATCAATGCAAATGCAAGCCTCAAATTCGCCGCTCATCGGATTCACCCAACAACCACCGCCTCCTGACCGGTCCGTGCCTCCCACTCGCCCCCATCTCCAATCCAGGTTCGTTCGCCATAACACCCACTTGACTGAGTTTCCTTTTGTGGAATTTTACACTATTAATCAAGCAGTTAAGGAAGAACGGAGCTTTCCTCTGTTGGGGTTTTTTTCCTTCTTTTTTTTTTTTTTAGGTGTTCTTAATTATTGCTTAATTAGCACATTGTTTTACGGAAAACTGAGTTTTGTTTAGCTGTAGGAGTTCATCAATAACGTGTTTCTAGTCTTCGAAACACCCCCTTAAAGAAATTCTGTTAATCGTGAATTTATCAATTACGCACTCTCACCAAATGCTTATCTATTTCCATTGTGTTGGTTTTATCATTGTGCATCCAAAGGCCTGAAGTTGAAGACAAGGATTCCATGGCTGTAAGAAAAATTCAAAAGGCTGACCGGGAGAGGTTGAGGAGAGATCGTCTAAATGACCAGTTCGTCGAGCTGGGAAATGCACTTGGTAAAATATGATGCCATCTAGTTAGCTTAATGTAAGATGAAATTCAGATGAAAGTTATTGACTTTTGGAAGATGCTTCCAAGTCATCGGCAAGATATCTGTAATATTCATCTTACTGAAGAATTATCTTCTTGCGACTGAAATGACTAATTAGATGTTTCGATGTGGCAATTTTGAGGTGCAGATCCTAATAGACCCAAAAATGACAAGGCCACCATTCTATCTGATACAATTCAGTTATTGAAGGATCTGACATCACAAGTCAACAAACTTAAGGCTGAGCATGCTGCTTTGACTGATGAATCTCGTGAGGTGACTTTCTGATATCTTATTTTGATGAATAGCCATGAGGATCGGAAGAGGATTCTTACTAAGGAAATTTGTTCACGAACAGTTGACCCAGGAGAAAAATGACCTCAGAGAGGAAAAAGGATCTCTTAAATCCGATATTGAGAATCTCAGTACGCAATACCAACAAAGGCTTAGGGCTATGTTCCCTTGGACTGCCATGGATCACTCAGTGGTTGTAGCCCCACCTTCTTATCCCTTTCCAGTGCCAATGGCAATGCCCCCTGGTCCAATTCCTATGCATCCAACCATGCAGCCATACCCCTTCTTTGGAAACCAGAATCCCACGGTCCTTGCCAACCCCTGTTCAACTTTCGTACCATATGTGACCCAAAATACTGCGGTCGATCAGCAATCCACACAACGTATATCTTCATTTGCCCAGCCATGGCCTGTCAGTCGATCCCATGTTTCAGGCAACCATGACTCAAGGAATAGATTATCAGGGGACAGCAAGGATGAAAAATTCAATGTCTCTAATGATGTTACGACAGACCTAGAATTGAAGACTCCGGGATCGGCATCGGATGAGGTTAGTTGTGGGTTCTAAAGTGGGTCTCTCAAGAGGCAGAATATTGGTACCATTACTTAGTCGATGATTGATTATCACATTCATTTTGATCTAAGCTTGATGCATCTTGCAGGATTTATCGTCAGGACATAGGAAATCCAGAAAATCACCAAGAAAAGAAAGCGGTGTTGCAGAAGAAAGTCTTCTAAGTGGGTGCTCATCGTCATGCAGTGTACAGGATAGCTCATCCAGTAGCACGGTCCGTAGGATGAAGGCTGGTGATTTGGACCAGTGAGTACATGCGATGAGAGTCAGGCTGTATGATTGTCCATCATCTGTGTCCATTTTAAAATCAGTGTTTTTGGCATTGTACCATGTTTCTTCCACGTATAAAATCTCAATGTGTTATTTTGCGTATTGTCACTGAGATTTTATCCCTGAACTGAATCACTTTTGGACGTGGCAAAGCATGTATGGTTCTGTAACTTATATCGATATGGGCAAATTTCAGGAGAGGATTGGTGAAGCCACAAATATTGCTTGGTGGTCGTAGGGATCATCTTCGTTGTGTACATTTTTTTTTTCCAAGAAACAAGCTGCTGGTCCATCGACGAGAACTCGAGATCAAAGAAAAAGAATAACGAAAATAAATATATAGCTTCCTTCGGGAGAATCGCCCCCAATAATTTTTTTTAGAGGAGATCAATGTTTGCTTTTTGGTTTTTATTTATTCTTACCACGGTGTCAAACACTGCATCCAAAGACGGAAGGAATGAAAGGAAAACATACGGAGGATATAATAACCCTGGCCATTTTGACCCAAAAAAAAAAAAAACATTTTCTCTTGTTTTTTATTTTCTTTTTTTTTTTACCTTAAAAATATTTTATAAATATATTAATTATTGTTTATATAAATTAAAATTAAAATTTATTTATTAATTGTTTATTTATTTTTTAAAAAATATTAATTAAAAGTTATTAAATTTAATTAATTATTTTTATATTTAATTTTTAAAATTTAAAATTATGCACTTAATATGTGATTTTTTATTTGATAATAAAAAATAAATAAAAGCACAATGAATCTCATTATTTTATTATAACATATAATGATATTATAACATATATCCCAGCTTTTTGTGAGAAGGATCCCATTCGCCGATGCCTCTTTGCGCGCAGAACGAGACCAAACTGAAATTGCATATCTCATTTCCGGAATGATGCATACAATAACTTATAGGTAACTTGGAAATTGTGCATTTTACATGCCAAAATTAAAGGGTTGCCAATTTAAGACATCTATAATGCTACACTCGTGCATGGATGAATTGCTAGAGATATGGGACGCTCCATAAAAAGAGAAGGATCTTGAGCAGGGACATGTTGACAAGATGTCGTCCCGGAATCCCTTTTCTTTTTTTTTTTTTTTCCATAAAAGAGAAAATTACAAAATATCAATCATAATTCAAAAAATAAAAAATATATAAATATAATAATTTAATCAGAATATATTAAAATATCATATAAATAAATTTATAAATAAAAAAAGTCCAATATTACTCCAGTTGATGCCATAATATTGATTAAATCATGGACCCCATGTCGTAAAACTTTTTGTTTTTAGACCTCACATTAGGATTAATGAAATTTTGATCATTAATTATAAATAATGGTATAGATGAAGACACGTATGACGTAGTTATCATATTTGTAAAACTCTTATACAATTCAAAGGAGACAATACCTATTCAACCTAGTGACAGATTTTGATGAGCTAAAAATTATACTAATTATATTCAATAGATCAAAAAGTATATTTAATAAATATAATTATTAAATTTTCCTTGGCATTACATGTTGAACCTAGTTAAATTCCCTTTAGTGTTGCAAGATAACGACATAATTTTATAATTTAAAATTTATATTGACTATTTTCAATATATTAAACATGTATATTTAATAAATATATTAAATAAGATGCAAATATACTAAACAAGAAAAAAAAAACTAAATGATGGATTAAATATATTATTTTTGTTACTTTTGACAATATGACATATAAATAAATAAAATATATATATAGTTAATTCTCTTTAAACTTATACGAGAGATAATTCAAATAAATTCAATTCTAGTTAAACTTTTCTATTTCGATGAAAATTACTTCTAACGAACTATAATACTTTAAAAGATTTAATAATTTAATAAAATTTTTAAATAAATGAAAAAATATTCTAAATAAATAAATAAAAATACTTAACAACCAAATAAAGAAACTAAATTAAGTTTAGTCCTAAATTAATAATAATTATTGATATAATAAAAATTTGTTTGAAAAAAAAAATGTAAGTAAAAAATATTAAAGATATTGATGCATTCAAACTACTTCTTTTTATAACATAAAAAAGTGTCAGTTATTATTATTATTAATTAAAAATAATTTTTTAGATATATTAAAATAATATTTTTTTATTATTTTATAAATTATGTTATAATTTTTATTTTATAATTTATTTAATTATTTTATAGTATTTTAATTAGTCAAAATTTTTTATTATATTATTTAAAATGTATGTGAATTATTTAGAATATTTTTATTTAATCAGAATACTTTTAATTAATAATTATATATTTTTACATTTAGGTTAAACTATTTTTTTAGTTAATGAAATACTTTTACTTATAAATACATTTATAATCCTAAAAATTAAATTATCTAGTATTTTAATAATTCATGTTCCTAATATCCTATTAAATTTGTGATGCCAAAAGAGAGTTAAAAGAATACCATATATGGCATAAGTGAATTAGATTTTTCTAAATTAAACTCTTTTCTCTTTACGATCTAAGAGGAGGTTTAACGCAAAATTACAAACAAACAAAAAAAAAAAAACCCCACGGGCCAACAGACCCCAGACACATCCGCCTGAAGGACTCGTGCAATTCCTTTAGAGGGTGTTGACAACAAATGGAAACCCCAATTAAGAGATGCTACATTTAATCCACATTTCCATACATACATGGTAAACAAAATCCATGAATAGATGAATCAGTTACATGTGTGTAAATGGCTAGAAGAAACAAAACAGATTTCATTTTATTGCACATTTCCATGTTAGTAACAAAAGCCATATATATGTAACACATGAAGCCTCTCACTCCCAACGATGTCAAGATCACTATTGAAGAGATTACCGGCGATGACGTCCCTGATTAGGGTTTTTCTTACGATCTTCGTTTTCAGTATTTTCGCTGCCAAAGGTATGCAATATTGTGGTCCAGCATTTTCGGTATTCATTCATCGCCTGGATTTTCACATTTTGTTTGCGCGGATACCGACGTGCCTACAATTATACTTTTCCGCTCTTTTTTTTTTTTTTCCTTAATAGGAATTAAGTGTTGTCTGTCTTTTTTAATTTATTCATTAGAATTAGAGTATTTCTCATAATTTCACCCCGAAAATCTGGAAAATTTTAATGCCTTGAAATATTCGTGGTTCTGTTTTTTTTTTTTTAACAAAAAAATCTTGTAATTTTCTCGGAATAAAAACGCAGGGTTCTCTGCAGCCCCCGCTTGCTCTTTGGATAAAATCGTTATTGGCGAATATCCAACCGGAGAGTATGAAGGCAAGACGGAATATTCAGTGGCTATACTTAACGGCTGCCCGTGTTATATAAGCCAATTAACGTTGTCGTGCACGGGGTTTGATACCGTAAGGCCGGTTGACCCAAAAGTCTTTAGGAAGTTGGATGGCGTCGATGTTTGCCTCGCCAACGACGGCGGTCCGGTGGCACCAGGAAATGATGTCTCGTTCTCGTATGTTTGGGATCATCCTTCATTAATTGTGACGCCAAGGAGCTTTGTCCTCGGTTCCTGTAAGTCAGCATAGATTGCCTCCCTATATTGAGTGTAATAATCAAATACATGTAATAAAAAGGGTCTTGAGGGTCAGCGATGTTTTGATGTTTATGTTTTAATTGTTATAATTGCTTTAATTTAGGCGCCGTCATCCATATTCGGCTTCCAGTAAGACATGATTTTGTAGAATAATTTTTGCCTTGGGGTTTTTATTAATTAATAACTATTACCATGTCGAAGCCCAGCATCCAAAAGAATATGCTAAAGAAATTAGGAAAACGAAAGGATGACGTAACCTTTGACGTTTTAAATCTCGACCCTCCTTCCGGCCTTTATGATACGCTTCCCACCCTGATCAAAAGAGGAATCGGAAGAATTTATAACATGGGCTCGCTATTTGTATTTAATTTTTTAATATAATTTATTTATAATTTTATATTACATAAATTTATTTTATTATTTTTATTAATAAATCTTATGTATAATATATGAGTAAGTTATACTAAAATTAAATAAAAATAAAAATCTCCAAAGTAACAATTGTATAAATATATATATCGTATGCATACAATTAAAATATATTGTATAAATTATTATTAATTTTGTTCACACAATTTTTTTATATATATAATTATATATCAATTTCAATTTATTTATTCACACATTTTATTTTAATTATATACACATCATATATTTCTAAAAAAAGAAAGTGGACGGAACTCGTGCGAAACCCTCCCTCACGCCGTTGCTCCCCCTAATCGTCTTTCTATATATGTGCGTCTTCACTCTATGCTTTGAGGTTATGCATCTTGCGTTAAGAACCCTTCTTGGATAAGAAATTAATGTATTATATATTAAGGCAAAAATTAGTGAGCTTAAACTTGAGGTGTCACGGCGATGCAGGACAACAGCGTAAAAGAATAAAATTAAAAACTAACATTCAACTAAGTCTTTTAAAAAATTTATAGAATTTATCGAAATAAATAAATTTTAAATAATTTTTTATATTATTTATATAATTAAATGTTAGTTGATAATTTATTAGAATAATTTAACTCTTTAAAATATATATATATATATATATATATATATATATATATATATATTTTAAAG
>CM034044.1:13732401-13839232 GCA_019804595.1 Bruguiera parviflora
AGATAAATAAAAAATATTTAATAACTAAATAAAGAAACTAAATTAAATTTAGTTTTAAATTAATTATAATTTTGATATAATAATTTTGTATTATCAAAAATAATTATTTTAAATATAATTAAAAAATTATTATTTATTATTTTATAAACTATGTAATAAATTTTATTTTATAATTTATTTACTTATTTTATAATATTTTAATTTAATTAAACATTTTAACTATATTGTTTAAAAATATAAATTATTTAGAATATCTTTTATCTATTTAAAATATTTTTTAATTATAATTAAATATTTTTACATTTAAGTTAAAATATTTTTTAATTAATTAGATAATTTTACTTATAAATACGTTTATAATCTTAAAAACTAAACTATCCAATATTCTAATAATTCATGATCCTAACATCCTATAAAATTATAAATAAATATTCTCTTTCAATCGAATCTGCATTAATCTTTGCTAGTCCCGTGTCAATAGTGGTAACTTCTTGCCATTTCCAAGAATTAAAATGAATAATCCATCAGATTTTACCGTAGGTTTCTTCTTCATGTAACCATATGCATATGGATCCTTTGAGAAAATACATAAATGAATAATCAATCAGATTCTACCGTAGGATTCTTCTTCATGTAAATCCTTTGAGAAAATACATTAATGAATTAATTCGAATTTAAAGGAAAAGAGCGCCTATAAATTCAAACCAAAAAATGAACGCTCTCCCTACCACCAACCACATCAGAATCACTACAAGAAGCCTCTTCCCACCTACCATATCAGTATCACTAGGAAGGGATTCCTGGCAACGGCATCTCTGTTTAGGATTTCTATTACAATCTTCATTTTCTGTATTCTAGCTGCTGAAGGTATATTATAATCTGCTCCAATATATTCTTTATTCGTTCATTGTTTGGAGCTTCGCATTTTGTTTGTGCAGATACAAACACACCAACAATTCTGCCATTCCTCGGCCAGAAAATGACAAAAACGTGCATAAAATAATTACGGTAGTTTTTTCTTTTTTTTTTTTCTATAGCAATTAGGTGATGCCGGGCTTCGTTTAGTCCAGTCTTTAGAATATTTCCCATAATTCCTCTGATTTCCTTGGAATAAAAATTCAGGGTTCTCTGCATCATCTTGCTCTCTGAGGGACATCCTTATCACTACAACTCCAAGTGGAAGGGAGGCTGAAGGTAAGCCGGAGTGGATCGTCGATGTGGCCAACAATTGCTCGTGTCCTATAAGTCATGCAAAGTTGTCGTGCGAGGGGGGTATCATAACGTGGAAAAGGTCGACCCAGCAGTCTTTGTGCAGCAGAATGGCCATGTTTGCCTACTCAAACCCGGCCATGAGGTGGGGCCAAACGATCTTGTTCAGTTATCGTATGCTTGGGATCCTCCTGCCACGTTGTTGCCCTTGAGCTCTGTTCTCAGTACGTGTACGTGAACGTCAATAGATTGATCTGTTGATGTTTTAATTGCAATTGTTTTGTTACAACTGCTTTAATTTTAGGGGCCAATCATCAGTTATATTTGGCTTGCAATAAGACGGCATTCTATGGAACAGTTCAACATGGGTTTTATTTTTGCTTTGGGTTTTGATTAAATATTACCATGATGTCAAAACACAGCATCCAAGAGAATATACAAAAGAAAATAGGAAAACGAAAAGAGGACGTAATAGCCTTTGCCCTTTCAATCCTGACCTTCGTTCCAGCCTCTGTGATACAGATATCGTTCACCAATGTCTCCTTGCACGCACGATCAGACCAAACAAAGGGAATGGTGTATGTAACAAATAACTTGGTGCTATGCATTACATGGCCAAATTAAAGGGTTCCCAATTAAAGACATCGATAACATTATGCTCATGCGTAGATGATTTGGTAGACAAGTGTTTTTTTTTTTTTTTTTCTTTTTTGGTTTTCTCACCGATGTCAATGGAGATAAATAAAAATTAATCAATAATATTCAAAGAAAATTAATGGTATTCAGTGAATTTGAAAGGTGGAAAACAATGAAATTTAAATATATAGAAATTGTCGTGCTGTTTAAATGTGAATTTAGAAAGTTGCGGGGTACAGCCGGTTCTGGGTGTTTTTTCTTCAACTTGATTCTTTTTAATCTGTGCAGTAAAATTTGTATATTTTCTGTTGATTAAGATTGATGTGCATCGGATTTGACTCATTGCTGCTCGAGCAATGAACGCCTACTGAACTTTCAGATTTGACTTTCTATTTTTTGTTGTTGTTGGAATAAATCTTGCCACATAACAAGAGGGCTGGGATTTTTTGTGGAAAGGAAATTGTGGATTCTTCCAATTATACTGAACTTTTCCACATGGAAGTTTGCCTTGATCAAATGGGTATCCTCTAAACACTTCTAAAATGAGCTCTGTGTAGGCCAAAACGTGTTCAGCCAAGAAAGGAAAACTATTCGAACTAATTTATGAGTTAGATAACTAATTTCCAAAATTTGTAAAGTTACACATATAATATTTTTATAAGAATATTTTAACAAATAATTTGTCAATAAAAATAAAATAAAATAAATTAATATTTTTATTATAATAATTATATTAAATACTTTAATTTATAATTTATTAATCATTATATTTTATAATTTTAATATATATTTTTTAAATTCTTAATAAAATACTATTTAAGAATAATGTTAATTTTGGCATCAACACTACTTTGAGTGTTCCCTAACCAAAGTACCAAACTTTGAGATTTTGCACTCAAAGCATCTGTTCCGTAACCAAACTTTAATATCTCAAGCAAATAAAGCCCCTAATTCATTTGAGCAAACAATTTTCGAATGAATTGAGAGACAGAGAGGGAGGGATGGAATGGTTCTATCCCAAGAGAAGGGGTCCTGAATGGGGGATGGAATGGCCCTATCCCAAGAGAAGGGGTCCTGAATGGAAACAGGGTTGGACAGGACATACCCTGGCCTCCGTTTCTCCTCCACCCCTCCAATTACTCATCATTTTCGGCATTGTCATCGTCCTGCTGTGGATGTCCCAATCGGCAGACTATAAAGCTCAGTTGCAACTCACAGCAATCAATTTCCAGCTAGTCCTTTTCCTGTTGCCCATCTTCCTGGTGCTGCTCATGGCTGCCTACTCTACTAATTGGTTGTTCAACTACCGGCTTCAGCGCTCAACTCAAACCGCTAGAGGTTCTTCACCCTGGGGCATCGCCATCTTTGTGGGGCTGCTTCTGTCGCTGCTTTCTTACCAATCTTCATTTCACTCCAAGTGGTTTGGACCACTTTGGAGGTCAGGTTAAATAACATAATCGCATAACTAGCCCAAAAATAATGTCCTCTTTCTTACATTTTATGATATACGTTGAATGTGTTTATATAATCTTAAAGTCATAGTGTCATACTAATAAAATGTGGAGTCCTTTTATCTTCTTTGTCAATTTACACTATGAATGCCATATTTAATCCAATTCTTGACCGTGAGGTTCAATCTTAAGGCACTGGGAGATTCGCAAGCATTGCTAAGCTGGCTAATGTTACAACTAAGGAACCAATGGAAAGAAAAAGAAACACAGATCAAGCGACCCTAATTAGAAAACCGATGAGTTACAAGTTATGCAACAAAAGCGAAAAAGGATAAGCCATCTGAAGATCGAACTCAAATAAAAATAAATGAAAATGAAGATTTATAAAAACACAGAAAAAGCAAGAGAAAGGAAAATAAAGATCTATAAAAACACAGAAAAAGTAAGTAATTGGATATAAATCTAGAATCAATAATGCAGGAAAAGAGGGACAAGCAAAGCATGCAAGAAATTGAATCTTGGAACTCAGAAACAAACGTTGGAGTTAGATTTTTACATGTTAATAATAATAATAATAATAATAATAATAATAGGGAAGGGGTGAGGTTGGCTTCTCTCCACGGTTCTCTCTTCAACTCCCTGTCAATTACAAGTTTTTCTTAATAATAATGGATTGTATGTTTCTATTTGTGTTAGATGCAACGTTTAATCGAGTGTAAAGGCATCAAGGCAGTAACGGTTATAATAATTTGAAATTCTTGCATAAAGATTCGGCTTATAAGCAGGATTATTAGACGAACGGCTACTTTTATTTTATTCTTCTAAATATATATATATATATATATACATACAGTTCACCTCATTTACAACGTCAACTTGAACATTCTAACAAATCAAAATTAAACAATAAAAAATTTGTAACTTTTTATTATCAAATAAAATAAGGGCAAGTTATTATTCCAAAGACCAATAGACGGATGAATGTTCCTCCGTAGACCTTCGTTATCTTACAAACAAATTCTAAAAGTAAATTAATTAGTGACAGAAATGGAAATTATGCCCTTTTTGTCTTTTATGAATTATTTAACTAAAAATAATGGATTTTCTTATAATTACGCATATACCCCTGAAATGAACACTTTTGAACATCTACGTCCCGCGCCCCCACTAGAACTCCCTCCGGCGTGCGGATTGCAATAAAGATTGTCCTGTAGAAATATTACAGGACAATCACGTAGGAATTTTCTTTTCTTGTACTTTCTTGACCTTGCCTGTTGCGCTGCTACGCCCTTCTTCTCAATTGGTTTTTTTTTTTTTTTCTTTGCTTCTTTTATTTTCGTGGAAGAAAAAACTGTTATGGGTCTTCTTTTTCTTTTTTGTCTTTTTGTCCTTCTCCTTTCTTTTTCTTTTCTTTTGTATGGTGGGGCTGCGATTAATTTGCTGGCAGTTTGAGGGGTTCTTGTTTTGATCGGATTGTCTAATTGTGTAGTCCTTGAGTCATATCTTTGGTTGGGGAATTCAGCGTCGGTGTTCACTGCGGAGTTCTTGAGTCTTTCTTGGTTTTCTTTATTCTTTCTTGAATTATTTTAGTCGGGAATTTGTTTTCGGCGTTCGTTTCTAGTTTTTGTACTGCTTTACAGTGATGGTTTGGTTTTTCTTGAATCTCTTTTTTTCCCCTCTTTTCCTCCTCTTTTGGGTTCTATGGCATGTTGTAGAGTATTGCTATTAAAACATCAAGAAATGGGTAATAGAAGTAATTTAATTTTTCTGGAAAAGGTTAAAGTCAACAACTTGAGGAGCTACCCATCCGTAATGACGTGAACATTTGAATGGAATTAGAAAGAAAAGGGAACGAATAAGGTGCTCTGTACTTCGTTCATTCTCTTTTTCGTTCCTATAACCGTAAAGCTCGGGTCTGTTCTTATTCCTTCACCCTTTCTTCTCGATTTTTTTTCCTCTTTTTTGTTTTCTTCGGCTGATTTTCCCAAACGGCGTCGAGTCCTATATAAGTGAAAACCAGCCCTTTTTCCTCTCTCCTCTGCTTTCTCGTTTTCTCTGCCTTTTCTTGCTTCTAATCCCAAACCTTCTTTACTAATTTCCCAACTGCCATCCTTTCCACCTTGTGTGTGTTCACGCAAGCCCCTCGCTCGACTGTTTTTGCCAATCTTGGTTGATTGTCGAATCAAGGTCGTGAATTTTTCAATTTTCTGGATGGTTACTAGCCCTGATGAATAATCAAGAACTGAAATGTGACAGGTTAGATTTAATTTCTTGTAACATTTTTTTTTTTTTTTTGGGAAACTGATCGACCCGTGGGTTTTCTTCTTGGTTTCTTGATCTTTCAGCATATTCACCACACGATTTTCACCCACCGTTTAGTATATTCTATGATGCTTATTCCATTTTTCTGAACGAAATGCTTTTTAACTTTCATGCATTTGTTTGCCAATTCGGCGCAGAGGAACAGTTGGTATATTTGTGACAAAAGAAAGGTTTAAATTGAATTCTTGAGCATTTAAAATTTAAGGATTACGAGGGAAAAAGATGTCGTTAGGAGATCCAAAGTTGCTGGTTTCATTGCATGTGGTTCTTATGTCAAGCAGAAGAGGCTTTTTTTAGATGTTAACCTGTAATGTTATTTATGATTAATAATCTTCTTTTTGGCATCCCCCAGACCAAACCCCAAAAAAATGATTCACTCAGGTTGTTGCTTGTTTGCAACTGGTGTGCTGATATACAAAAGCAGATAATTCAACTCCATCAGTCAGTCGCTAGTTCTTGCCATTCCTTGTTTCGAAGCAGTTTCACACATATGAAAGTGCATTTTGGTTTAGTTTGTTTAATAATGTTCAGATTGTAATGCAACAATTGTACAAGTCAGTTTGGAGATCATCTTGGACGAGATAATGTAGTTTTTCTCAATTGACTTCTGTAGTGTATTGGGCATGTTAGCAACATCTATAAAAAGGAAACTCTAAGGGATACAAAGAATGGCTACCCATTCCCCAATCTTGTGGTTGGTTATACTTTTTTGTTTGGCAGCGTTGTAGTTGATGGGGCCTTTGAAGTCTGGCAAATATTGGTTATCTTTTTGTTTTTTTTGATATTTTGGCAGACATTTCAAGTCTTCTGGCTGCCAAAGAGGTTTCTTCTTGGAGAAGAGCCAGGCGATCTTGAATTGTGTTAAAGATGGTGTGGTGAGTTCCTTCATTCCATGCAGATTCCCTTTGTTACTTTATCTGTTTCTTCCAGTTAATCCTTTTTAACTCGTTGTTGTGCACAATACACATGGGAATTGTTGTGGATGGCTGACAGAGTAAAATGATATCAGAATTCAACGCTTCAAGGTTTCTTATCTGTGTTTAGATTCCTCAGGTGACGCATAGGTATAGTGTCCTTGACAGAATCAGCTCTAAAATGCTGATAAGCTCCAGAACTTTGGTTTCGGTAGAAATCCAGGATTTACATGGGGCAAATATCTTGCCATGCTGACTTGCTGCTGAGTGGCATATGAACACTGCAGGTTTATGAATGGCATTTTCCATTAAACAAATGCATGCATTTGTTTGCTAGACTTATAGATCACTTGCTCTGGCTTGGCTTGTGTTTGTGTTAGTGTTTGTTTCAAAATCGTCCTCTAAAGGTGTTTTCCCATGATATGCTGCTTTCGGTTTCTGTTTTCTCCATATCATGAACTTTGTGTATGTCTGTGGTGAATTTAGTTTTTGACCGCTAGAGACTCCGGATATAGGATAGTTGACATGGAACAAGTGAAGTCCTTGGAGGGACTGGGGAATCGGGGCTTTTCCTCTGGTAGCAGAGTTACAATTTTCTATTGTAATGTCGACCTTATCCTAATACTATATTCATTAACACTTTTTAACATGCTCTTCCTGCTATCTTTTTGCTTCAAGGAATGACCTATCTGGTCAAGGAATCGGCATGACAGAAAAGACTGCCTGTGCTATGAAGTTGATGCAAAGTATTATGCCAAAAAACTCATGACTACACTGACATCAATGTCCTCTTCGGTGATATTGTAAGCCATTCTTATTTATCTTTGTATCTTGATCTATACTACCTTTCAATTTGTGCCGGTAGCTTTTCCACTATAATTTTGTGGTCTCATTCAAGTAGATGCTGTGATGTTTGATGCCTAGTTGAATTCACGCCATTATTGCTCCCTTTATCAAGTTAAACATTAAAGCTAGTCGAATTGTTTTCATAAATTCCATAGAAAATTTTCCTATTCATTTGAGTTTAACATGGTTTTGAAGACAAATTCCATTGTCAAAAATAGCAACAGAATCAAAGATTAGACTACTAATTCTCATTCTTTTTGTTGGATATTTTGTTACATCTCTCATTCTTTTTGTTGGATCTTTTGTTACATTTCAGTTATTTCATCTGTATGATTTTGTTTCTCATTTGGATTTCTCTGTCTTTTCTGTTGATATTTTCTGGTTTTCAATCTTTTGTCTAAATTTTTTCAGTCTTCTAGAGTGCTGTCTTGTCCTTTTCTCTTCATTTTCCTTGTTCGTAACCTTTTCTCAATTCTCTTTCTTCATGGATTCACTATTTTCCCCTTCTATTAATGTTTTCTGTTTCTAGGTCTTCTCATTTAAAGTTTTCATTCTTAATTGGTCTTTCTTGTTCCAATAGGTTTTGTCTTAATTGAGGTTTGATTCAAACCATTTTATTTATATATATATATAAAAGGCAGTTTCATCAAGGTTTTTTGTTTCCACTTTCTTCTTTTCTCTTTTCAGTGACAGTTTGAGTCCAACGTGTTCAGATAAAATGAGTTGTCTTTTGCATGTTCCTTATGTTATGGATTCATATTTTTTATTTCCTATGGCATATTGTCTCTAGGTAGAAGGGGTTATGCTCCTCTTCTTTTCACGAGGAAGTCGGTGCTGCATCATTCAAGTTTTTATCTCCGGACTATATGCCATGGCTGTGAGCTATTGCTGATATTGTAGCATGTGATTTTCCATTTTATCATGGTTCTGATGGTGTCATTGAATTGTCCTTGAACTTGCTTTGGCTTCAAGGACAGTATATGATTTTTTCTAAACCTGTAGCATACTCTGCAAATGCAAAGGTGGTCCATTTCATTACTTTTAATTAAGGTAAGGCTACCATTTCTTGTTGGTGTCTGGCATCTGATACTGATATTTGATGCCTCATGTCTGTTTCTTTGATTGTTCTTTCATGTTTGATTATGCCTGTTGCGTTGAAGCTATGTTGTTTCCTTACCACATCAAGTAGTTAAAAAGATAATTTTGCTATTTACCTGGTTTTATCCACTTTTGCACTTCATTTAATTATAAAATTTAACTGCTTCAATTTGGTTTGGGGTGCAATCAATCTTGTATACTCATTTAAAAGATTAGTGGGCCTTTCAGTTTTTTCTTTGAATGCATTTGATCTTTCATCTTTGTATACATGAACCTTTAAGACTCTGTAGGATTACCAAGAAGTGACCTTTGCTTTGATTTGATTGAACTATCTGTGACAATTAGTATGATATGGCAGTTGATTTGGTGTCATGGTAGTGATTAACAGAATTAATCTTTGGTTATTTTGTTGGAAGAAATACTAAAGAGGAATGGAAGAAACTTTTTTCTGATCAAATTACAATTCAGACACAATACTATTGGGTTGTGGGAAATGGATATGATTGCCCAAGTAAATGCCACTGAGAGCAGCATTACTGTGACAATTGATGCTAATCTTCTAACTAAGCCAAGGTTTTCTGCCCTTTTCTCTCAAGCAGCTTGAGAAGAAGTAGCATGGAACTATGCTTTTGCCCTTGAACTTCAAGAAAATGTTAGAATGAGGGATCTTGAACTTGGAAGCCAGAGGTGAAAAGCTCCAGCGAAAGAATAGTGCTCTGCTGGGTAAGTTTCTGTGAGTATTTCCACCTTTGAGATGTGCGATTATACAAAATGTTTTAATTTAAGTTTCCTGAAGATGCAATTTGTACTGCAGGTTCTTGTGAGAATTCTTTAGATAGGATCTCGTTTCCTTAGATCATGAAGAGCCCTTGGATTATTAAGAATGTGGATTCCGTTGTATCTGAGTAAGTTTGAGAATGGTTGGTTTGTATCTCAGAAAATAAGTTATTATTATGTCTCATTTGAAGAACATATTGCAAAATTTCCAAAGAACTCGAGCATGTCTAGACAAAGATATTTTTCAGGAAATCTGTCTTATGCTATAAAATAGGTATGCTGTTATTTTCCTTTGAGCTATCAACTCAACCTGCTTGGATAGAGACCGACTAAAAATTTGCTCATCGGCTGTAAGCTTTTATTGTTGGATGGGTTGGTGTTGTGTTCCCCACTCTGTTTTTGTTATTTGGTGCTCTTTCTTCCATACCTTTTCCTCTTAAATGGGCTTAAATCTGCCATTTTTATAATTGCAGTTCTCGATGTGGAGCAGGAGCTGAATAATTCACTTGTAGAAAATAGTGCAATCACACTTGGGCGGCTTGCATGAGTTAATAATATATATCTCATGACCAAGATGTCTTGCCATTCTTATCTTTGTTTGTGGGATGCAATTTGCCGCACTAGTGTTGCAGGCATGGGGTAGTACCAGGTTCAGCTGTGACTTGGGTTGTTTTAATGTCCAGTTTTCCTCTGCCAAATAGAAGTTATATGCAATTTCAGTTCACTTGTAGCTCCTAGTGCCATATGATTTGCTAGTTATTCATTGATTTTGATTTAACTCATTTCCCCTTTAACATCTGTCTGATGAAATTCTCTCGTGACAGGTTGATCCTGCTTCAGCTAGAATTCCATATGACAAAGGGCTTATTGTTTGCTGTTTGGATCTTCTCTCTAGACTTGGTAGTGGAATGGAAAGAGGTTTCTTCTTGGAGAGGAACCAGGCTATCTTGAAATGTGTTAAAGATGGTTTGGTGAGTTGCTTCACTCCATGTATGATGCCTTTTTGTTACTTTATCGGATTTCTTCCAATTCCTTCTTTTAGCTCATTATTGTTTTTTTCAGTTTATGGGGCACTAGGGATCGAACCCTATACTTAAAACTAAGAGTTCAGGTGACTCTACCACTAGTACATATATACATAGGAATCATTGTTGCTGGCTGACATACTAAAGTCATATCAAAATTCAAGCCTACAAGGTTTTTTCTTTGTCCCTGGATTCCTCAAGTGGAACATATGCGTAGTGTCCTTTTGACAGAATTAGTGCTAACATGCCTAAATAATCCAGAACTTTCATTTTGGTACAAATCCAGGATTTAAATGGGGCGCATATTTGGTTATGCCTACCTGTCAGTGATTGGCTTATGAACACTGCTGAATTCTCATAAATGGGATCTTCCATTGCACTTATGCCTGCATTTGTTTGCTAGACTCATAGATCACTTGCTCTTCCTTCTGTTTGTGTTTGTGTTTGTTTGGAGATCTTCCTCTAGATGTGTTTTTCTGTGATGTGCTGCTTCATTTCCTAGTGTTCTCCATATCATGAGCTTTCTATAAAAGGTCCACATGGATTTAGTGTTTAACTGGTACAAACTTCAGATATAGGATAGTTGGCATGCAACAAAATGAAGTCCTTGAAGGATTGAGGGAGCTAGGCTTTCCTTCTGGTAGCAAAGTTACAATTTTCTGTAATAATGTTGGCCATGCTATATTCATTAACACTTTTTTACATGCTCTTTTATGCTTCTATTCTTTTACATATTTCATTTGATTTAGGAGCAGGAAGGTGCAATCAATATGCTTTAATGAGTGACCTCTCTGAGTAAGGAAATGAGCATAACATAAAAGACTGTCTGTGCCATGAAGTCGATGCAAAGTATTATGCAAAAGAAAACTCATGATTTCCCTGACATCAATGTCCTTTTCGATGATACTGTAAGCTGATTCATATCTTTGTATCTTTATAGACACTGCCCCTTCCGTTTGCACTAGTAGCTCTTCCATGTAATTTTGTGTTCTCATTCAAGTAGATACTGTAATTTTATTGCCCGGTCGAATTCAGGCCATTATTGCCTGCTGGAATTGGTTCACATTGTAAACTCTCTCTTGTGTCTTTACCCTCTCTTTGTCAAGCTAAATGTTGAAATTCGTTCAAGTGCTTTCATAAATTCCATAGAATTTTTTTATTTATTTTTAACATGTTTTTGAAAATAAATTATACTATCAAAAATAGCAACAGAATCAAGGATTCAGCTACCAATTCTCCTCCTTTATTTTGGATCTTTTTGTAACATTTCATTTGAACGATTTTGTTGCTCTCTTGGATTTCTCTTTCTCCTCTGTCAATGTTCTTTGGTTTTCACTCTCTTCTCTAAATTTTTCCTCCTTCTTGAGAGCTGTCGCCTCCTTTTTATCTCTGCTTTTCCTGGTTCTTAATCTTTTCTCAAATCTCGTTCTTCATGGATTCCCTATTTTTCCCTTGTCTGAATGTTTTCTTATTCTCCGTCTTTTCACTTAAAGTTGTCTCTCGAAATTTGTCTTTATGGTTTCATTCCAATAGGATTTGTCTTAGTTGAGGTTGTTTTGAACTTTTTTTTTACAAAAAAAAAAAAAAAACCCAATTCCATCAAGGTTTGATAGTTTCTTGTTCTCCCTTTTTAGTGACAGTTTGAGCCCAATGTGATAAGGTAAACTGAGTAGTTATCTGCTTGTTTGATAGTTTGACATTAAATTTTTGTTCCAACAGTTTATACACTGCTTCTCACCCTTTGTTGCTAAAACTAGTGCCAAATATGTGAGCACGATTCCTCCATGATTTTTCATACTTGCTGATGAACAGGACGTGATTCTATTTGAGATATGGTTATGACTCGCCTGGCTGCCGATTTTTGACAAATGAGGATGACTTTTCCCGTGAGCTGTATACATAAATACTTCATTTCTAGTTATATATGTTGGATGGATGGGTATTGTATTTGCCACACCACTTTTTGTTATTTTGATAGTCTTCCCTCCATATTTGGTCCTCTTAAATGGCTATCCCACGTCTTGCATTTTCTGTGTTGCATAATCTAGTGATTAGTAAAAGAAAGAATTTTCCTAAACTGAGTATGTTAATGCATCTTCTCGTTTCACTCCTCTTTGTATGTGCTACCTTGGGCTCCATTGTGATGCCCTGCCATTCGAAATCGGGACAGATCAGGAAGGATTGCCTGGTCCTTGAAGGTTGTCTCAGGGGAGATTTGCCCTTTCTTTGTAGTTGCTCCTTGTTTTGATGTGTTAACAATCCAGACTGGTCTCGTATCTTTTTAAAATGTCTATACTTTTAGATCGAGGTAACATCCCAAAATTTTCACAAGCAGGATTCTCTGACGCTTTGTATGCATATATGCATATATGCACCTCAGTATTTGGCAGTTCATGGTTTTGTGTTGGTATGGCACTCAGTCAACAAGGTAGTACATGACCGGCAGCTGCCTAGCTTGGCTTCTGGCTTTGTGGTTGGGCACTCAACTGCTGACCTGGAACACTCTTGTAGTTGCCATCACTTGCCTTTTAGTGCTTGGATTGAGATGGGCTTTCCTTGTTGCATACCCACTGAGGTCCAATCTGATGATTGTTTTGTTCCCTCCAATCTGTCTACATTTCTGGCAGGTTTTCTGAGTCGGTGTTTTCCTTTTTGCTTGCTTTTGTGATGCATTTTGTGAAAATCGCTGTTAAGAGCCCTCTCTTATTTAATGGCAGATCATAGATAATTCTTTTTTCACTTCACTTTGAGAATTAGTTTTTTTTCTTGTCTTGGTATAGGCTGGCCTGTTTCCATTAAAGCAATCTTTATCCTTTGGGCTTTTTTCCCATCCCTAGCTCTAATTGTCATTTTCATCTTCTTCTAGTTGGATTTACTGTTTTGGCTATTGGTATTTTATCTGCACATGGATGGCTTTTGAGCCCATCTATTAATGAATGCTCATCTTAGTGTTCCTTGTAGTTTGAATTGATCTGTAGCCTTGCAATAGAAGGCACCATGTGCAAATTTTCTGCTCCTCATTTATGTGTTGGCCATTTATTCCACTTGGACTGTTCTACCATAAGACGCAAAATGAGCTGAATTGTTTCTGCTTTTGACTCGTGGGTCCCTAGTTCTTTATCTTTTCTTGATTTTGCCTCTTATTGTCGGTTAGGTTCTTGGATACGCCAGAGCTAAGCTTCTTGGTGCATCGTTGGACCATTTAGATATTGTAAGTAGAAGGAACTATGGTCCTCTGCTTTTCACGAGGAAGTCGGTGTTTTCAAGGTTTATCTCCAGACTTTATGCGATGGCAATGAGCTATTGCTGACATTGTGGTGTCTGTTTGTCCATTTTATTGTGTTTCGGATGGTCATTGAATTGTCCTAGCACTTGCATATACTTTTTTCTTAACCTGTGACATGCTCTGCAAATGCAGAGGTGGTCGGTTCATTACTGTTACTCAAGGTAATGCTACCATTTCTTGTTGGTGTCTCATATATGTTACTTATTTTTTATGCCTCATTTCTGTTTCTTTCGATTGTTCTTTCATGTTCGGTTATACCTGTTGCATGGAAGCTACGTTGTTTCCATTCATGTAGTTAAAAAGATAATTTTAAGCATGTGCTTGCTATTTACCTGGTTTCACCTACTGTCTGCAATTCATTGAATTATAAAATTTAACTGCTTCAATTTGGTTTGGGGTGTGATAAATAGATTAGTGGGTCTTCGCTATTCAGTATTTTCTTGGGCCAAATGATCATTCATCTTTTCATACATGGACCTTTTAAGGCCTTGTAGGGATTACCAAGAAGTGACCCTTTGCATCGATTTGATTGAACTGTGAGCATTAGTTTGATATGGGAGTTGATTTGGTATCGTGATTGGGATTAACAGAATTAATCTTTAGTTTTTTTTTTTTTTTTTTTTTTGTGGAGGAAATACTGGAGAGGAATGGAAGAAACTTTTTCTGATCAAATTACAATTCAGACACAATACTTATGGGTTGTGGGAGATGGATATGATTGCCCAAAGTGAATGCCACTGAAAGCCCATTAGATAAAGTGGCTCCTTGTTTTGATGAATTAACAATCCACATAGTAGCCTGTGTGTGGTATGTCTGTATGTTTATATGGGATAAACATCCTGAATTTTCCACTTTTGTGTGATCCTCCATAATTTTCCGTGCCCCATGGGTGGTGTGTTGGACTGATTAGCGATATTGTTGCTCAGGCCACATGGTAGCACGTGAGTGGTGGCGAGGCGATTCGGCCTGCGGCTCCATCCTTGGGCACTGAAACTACTGTATTGCACCCCCCCCCCGGGGTCATTCCCACCATTGGGCTTCCGGTGCCTAGATTGAGAGTAGTCTCTCGTTCTGATATTTAGTATAATGAACGCACATAAATAATTTAGTACTGCCTGTCTTCGGTTGCTAGTTTTAATTGGCTTGGGCAATTGAAACGAGGCTGCGACCAGTTGTACTAATACCCAGTTTGGGTATCTCAATCGTAAGAATGTAACAACTAATAACCAGCCAGTTAGACGTCGGCCATGGGTCACCTATGCCGTATGGACGAGCTTGGAGGTCAGCTTTTTCTTTAGAAATGATCAACCCACTAGTCAAAATTCCATTCAAAATTGGTCCCAGACACCACCATCACATCCACGAGACCATTGACTCCAACGCTGTGAAACCACGCGGTTTCTGTGTAAAATCCATACTTCGGTGCTACAAGGACACGCCTCAACTGCGCGGCTATTCCTTTCCATTGACTTTAATGATAGATGTGACTGTTCCGCAAGCGAAGAGCGCGCTCATCTGATACGGTGGTCGCGGTGATTTTTGAATTTTATACAACTGGGGGCCGGTCCCCTAGGTTCATCGTTTCCTCGTTTATCCGCTCAAGAAGGCGAAGCTGATGGAGACAAAGTGTTTGGTACATTATTGCAGGACTGGACCCCACAAAGCGCTCTTGATTGTCGCGTCTTGATTAACACAGGACCACGAGACCAGCGGTAGGTTTGTGCGATTAAATAATGGCCATTATCACTAAAGACGTCTTCTGCGGATGCAGCAAAAGAATTCCTGGGCGGACTATTTTCAATTAATTTATATGCCTAATAGTTGAAACTACTGGTGGTGGTGGTGGGGCATTAGGCGCATAAATATGTCCAATCGCGAAGGATAGAACCGACGATATTATTGAATTCAATTATGAAAAATCCTCTCTTTCTTGAACTCAATCAAAGCAATGAGAATACCAGTGACTCATCCCGCACAAGATAGGCTTCGCTCAGGGTTTCATTTTTCACGTACCCCTAAAAAATGTTGATGGGACCACACTTGTTCACGTTATCTGTAACTCTCACAGTTTAATAATCGGAAATAGGGATTGCGTGAAGCTTCGAAAACACTCGAAAAATCAACACGACCTTGGTTAGTTGTTGACAGCATAATCGTTAAGCGATAAAAATGTCAGTAATTAGCCGAGACAACGAAATCAACTTGGAGCTTCTAAATTCATATTAAATGAGTTCGCCACTGAAAGAAAAGCTTCTTCTTGCTGCAGGGAAATGAAGATTTCTTTGATAGTTGCGGTGCTAAAAAAGAAACTAAAAGTTTGAATCCAAGAAAGACTACGACCCAATCGAGGTGCGCTTACATTAAATCATTCCAGATAATGAAATTAGATATTCATTTCACATTTGCCCAATTTTCTCAGCATCCAAAGAAGGGTGCATTCCCGTCAGCAATGAGAAACTTTTGTCTTGAATGAATGGATTGACTAAAATCACAAGACACCATCTGAGCCTAACCAACGTGCAAGTCTTAACACATCAACTGGATCAATCTTTATGCAATCAAAACAGCCTTTTTAGTCATCAGAAGATCTCACCAACTTCAAATCCCAACCATAGAAACATTACAGCACCATCCTCTGCTATGTACAATAACCACATAACCATGCCTAATTATATATTCTTCTTTCTATCTCATGGACTATTTCTTCTAACCCATCACATAAATACACACCGACAAAAGGAAAATTAATTACGAGATGGACGCTAAATCTGGTATGCTGTCAAATAAACCAGCTATCAAGAAAACTAGATTGATACTGCGCCAAGACAAGTACGAGCACAATCAAGGCAGCCACAACCCACGGCGAGCATCCTTCTGAAGGAACGCGGTGGGTTCGCCGGCGCCTATCCCACGGCGACAGACAAAAGAGCATGTCGGGATTTTCCATTGACGACAACCAACGAACTAAGACCAGTAACGCTAGCGGAAGAGCCAACAGTGCCCAGTTCATTTGCACCTCTGTGGTCTCCACGATTTCCTCGTAACTGAAGTACCATGATATGCCGAGAAAGATGGCCAAGACTGCCAAGAACAGCAGAACAGGGTATGGCAGAGGACTCAGAGTGAAGCCATCAAAAATGGAGTCCCTTCTTCTGTAGTACATTGTTACGGCCTTTCTTTTCTCTCTCTCTTTCTTTTTCTCCGCGTTGGAAGTTCATCAAAGTTAGCAAAAGTCGGGAGGCCGTTGGGCACGAGGCCCAGTGAAATTTATACCGAGAGAGGGTGCGATCTTACGTGTCGCCAGCTACAGGTTGGGTTGCCAACACGCGCACAGGCCGACTGTCTACTCGGTGCTTCTCGACCGCCGATTTTGTGATGGTTATCAATTTGTCAAAGGGTCGGTCCCTGGACGGTGATCATTGATTTAGTTGATTGGTCCGATGAATGGGAACTCGCAAAACAATTTAATCCAACTTTAGGGCCGGCCAAGGCAGTTTCCACGAACTACGGTGCATGTTGCTGTCTCTAGGTCCACCTTGTGGCCCACATATATCCTTCTGTTTTTTTTTTTCTTCTCCTCGAGACGAGAAAGGACAGAGCTATATACTTATGCTTTTGACCGTACATGAACTTTAACGGAGACTTGATTCTCAATTGACAAATATTGAGAAACATGCAAATGTTACACTTACCGGGGATCAATCCGAGCTTATAAAAATGTCAGGTCCGAATGTTTATGTTAATATCATCTCACATATGTGTCTATGTTTATGTCCATACCGTAACAAAACAACCCGCGTCCAGCCCGAATAAAGACAAAGATCCAACCCACAACTCCCCCACCTAAGCCCACATACCTCCATTCAAGCGGCCTAATAATTCATCTGATTTCTCTAAGATTACTCTGTTGCCATTGAGTGATTGCGGTTGTTGCTAGATTCTTGAATATACCTCACCTTAATGAAAATGTAGTTGGTGATCCCGTCAAATAGACCATGAGTGGGCTCGCATACTACCATTCAAGCAAGCTCATAATTCATCATGTAACTTTTCCAAGAATATGTTGTGGGCCTAGGATCCTTAAAACTGTCACTAAATTCTTCTATAAATCCTATATTAACGAGAGTTGCTGCTACCCGTCAAACGAAACTTTTTGTTTTTTTAGTGATACTTAAGGCAGGTTACATGTTTTCGACAGCTTGCTGTAGACCCGTCTAAGTGCATCAGCATTAATTGGAACCGCTATACTCTGACAATCTTGAGAGTTTTGATCCACGAATCAACACTGACGTGGGAATCGTTTTATCTTTGTGTCACGTTGAAAGGATAGCACCAATTGGACGGATTAATTAGGTCCGCAACCCCATCGTTGTCGTTCCCAATTTCAGGATCGTTTTTACTAATGGCGGTTGGAAGTAGTTAACATCAGCCACATATATACCATCCAAAATTTAATCACCCAAAAAGCTCGTAATAGCATGGGTTTCTTTACGCTTCTGATACGTCGTTATACTATCCCCCCCCCACCCCCCACAAAAAAAATGAAGTTACAAAAGTGAATCAAGAGCCCTCTCTCCCAACCCCAATCCGCTCGTGAGAAGGGAACGAACAGGGGCGCCCGGAGCAAAAAGCAGACCTGTACGTAAGTTTGGGACGGGTATTCATAAAGCTTGGTTACCTTGTTACCATGACTTAGGGCTCCCCCAACCGTAAAATGAGTAGATTTGGGCTTTACTTTTTTTTTTTTTTTGATTGTTTTTGTTGATGGACTGAGTTTAGATTGCCTTACTATGGCTCTCTACGTATTTCGTTCTATAAACGTCGTGCTGTGATGGAGTGAAAGCTGTCGGTAGCTCTACTACACTTCTATTTGGCTCCTCCAGGATATCAATCAATTAAAATATAACATGTTTATCCATATACCATAAATCAATTAATCAAACAGGGCTACTGCCAGCCTGAATGCTAGACGGTGAAGTCCTTAACGACTACTAGAGGAATCGTGCGAGATGGGGGAGAAGGATCGAATATGGAGTGGCAATGCTTTGTATAATATTTAATAAGCAAACTATAAAAATGGAAACATTTTTAACAACAAGCATAATAGTCTAGCAAAGGGGAGCATGAAAAATGCTAAACATCGATTAAACACAAAATTTGGGGGAATTCAGCCTTAGGCAGGAAGCTACATCTCAACCTTCTCAATTTGGAAGATTAGGTTAACATCCAAGGTAGAAAGATAAGTGGATACCAATGGAAACAAAGATTTGTTTATACAGTCCACGAAGTTGATCTTTTGAGGAGGGGCTTCATTTGTTTGTCTTCCTCAAGTCCTACCATAAACAAATGAGAAGGGTCTTCCAGCATCATTTTTGCCACCAAGTAACCTGCGATGGACCAGGTTTGGAATTTACGTGCTTGCTTCCCAATATATCGACCAAGCTTCCCATCATAGTATTCAGGCCAACTGTCTTTGGCCAATCTTGTTTCAGCAAGTTCAATGGCACGTCTTGCAATCTGAGGGCGACCAGTCTTGATGCATGCAGCTGTTAGAAGCCATATCAGCACTGCAACCATTGCAAAAAGCCAAGTTTCATCTCAAAGGAAGATCTCCCCAAGCAAAAAGTCTAAAATGAATAGGCTTGCAAAATAAGCAATTAGGACACAGTACCTGGCCAGGATCCTGCATTGTGGTAACTCCACCTGGTGTTCTTTGGGTCACAACCAGTTATAATCCTCCATTCATGGCTCTCTAAAGCTGGAAAGCATACCTTCAGTGGCATTTCTCCGACCAATTCCTCCCATCGAGATTCTATAAGATCCATGATTGCTATGGATTGTTCTGGGGTCGCCAAGGATGATAAAATTGCAATACAGTTACCCAAGCAAAACCAACGGAAATCCATTTTTGCGGGACTAACATTCCCAATGAAGTAACCGCCGCGACTGGGCATGAAATCAAAAATCCAGTCAGGTATAGAATCCGGAATCACATTGAACTTGTTAACTGCAGTGTGAGAATATTCCTCAGTTTTGTAGCAGTATATGTCGTTAAGCTGCTTCAAGTCAAGCCAAAAATAGCTCCTCATGTGATAGCTCAAGGCATGAAGGCGTTTCACAATTCTTTCTACAAACTCCTTCCCCTCGTCATCTTGCTTCAGCAAATGCAAAGCACATCTTAGAGCCATGAAAAAAAGTGCTTGAATTTCGATTGGATAGCCATAGACACCCTGACAAGCAAAAATAAAGCTTCAGATGTTACGGAAGCAAAGATAAATATGGTACTGAAATTGGAACTCTTGATAGAATGGGTCTTCTAAAAGAACAAGCTATTCCATACACGAGCACATGGCCTATTTGTTGAAAAAAAGGCAGTTTCCCCAAATGTCCGTAAAGAAAGCCCTGCAACCAAGGAACTCCATGCTCTGATTGGTCTAAATATTTGATGAAGGCAACATGTTCTAAAGGACAGGGCCGTCAAGTACACAGTTGCATAGGTTATCAAGTAATTAGCCCAATCAAGTCAATAATACACAGGAAAAACCATAATCCTGTTAGAGCGGAGAGCACATATATCCATCTAGCAAACGCTATTACTGTGATTCAGTCCAGACCTGCATACTCTGACCAACAAAGTCTACAACAGTCCAAAGAACCATAATGATACTATTTCAATAATATAATAAAAAGCCAAATGGTCGGAAACTCACCATCCTACGGTCAATCATGCAGCATCCGTCAGCACAGAGAAGAGTTGGAAATGTATCAAACCCCTCAGAAAGACATAAGCTCAATATTAGGCGCATACCCTTCTGACATTCTGGCAGTTCAGCCAATGATGTATCCCCTGTAGACTTGGTGTATGCCCGAAGTAATATAATCCACCAAAAACCAGAATCAACCGGAGCCACTCTTCCGATTGCACTCTCACCAAAATCTGCCATCAAGGTCTCGGTATTCCTCACTGGATCGTGAAGAACCTTAAAACTTGCAGGCATTACCCCTTCTCCGAGCTGGAACCTATCAATCTTTTTCTCCCATGATTGGAGGCGAAGAGTCTTCAAAATGAAATTCTTCACAAGCTCTGGTTGTCCACGCATCAGGAAAGCCAATGCACTTGGGACAAAGTCTCTCACAAAAACCTGTTGAAACAATAGGAATTGGCACAATGAACACATGGTCATATTCTCCAACGTGATAGCAACCGTACTCTATTCTTCCATAAGCCCAACTGCTCCACATAAGGCAAAAGAGAGTGCTATCTGGCAGGCACATAAATGCCTACAAAACCTGATGCGAACTTCACCTGATCGTAGTTGAGTTTTTCTTCAGAATTATCAGATGCTGCAATGGTTCCTACCGGCTGGCCGCGGAAATAAACCAATGAATGTTTCAAAGCGTCCAGAGCTTCAGCTACCATTGGATGCGTCTCAAGCCCAGCGTGCGCCATGATTGGGGTATTAAACCCTGTCCTTTTACCAGGTGAGCTTACAAAGTCACTATGGTCGGTCACTCGGGAAGCCGGGTCACCTCTGTGCGGAAATCCCGGAGACAACCCAACAGACAGCTCATTAAGGGACCGTTCGTCATATGATCTCTGTCTCTCTCTCTCCATTATCAAGGATCTCGGCCTGTCCATCAACCTGGAGAAATCTAATTCTAACATTTCAGCCACCGTATCAACATCTTTTCCGTTTCCATTTAGGGCAACATCCCCTGTGGGCGAAGACATTTTCCAAAAGCTGCCAATTCTCGGGACATAAACAACACAATTGTGAATCTTAGGCTCTCTATGTAACCTGCAAATGAGATTAACGAGGTCTGTGACTTCAAAACGCAAACCAAAGCAACAGCAAAATGGACTTCCGAAAAATGCTGTCGCAGTTTTCGCAAGCTTTCTCATCAAACCAAACAGATAGCTCTAAAATTAAGATCATCGCACGCATATATGTACAAATCGAAACAAAAACAAAAAGAATGCGATTAAGATCCGGATAATCATAATATGGGCGCGAATAAAAAAAAAAAAAACAGTTCTCTGGTTCGCGCAAACTTAACGTTCCGAGCAATCGTACAATAGATTAAATCTTCTGCATATTCCTGAACAAATGAAAACATCGACAATGAAACGATACATTCACGTCTCATCGTACGTATAGCACAATACATTTGATTTTTTATTTTATTTTTGTTTTTCTCAATTTGAAAAGAAAAATTACCAGTTTAAGATCGGCTCTCTCAGGGAAAACTTCTGAGATCCGAGAGGAAAATGATGGTGAAAAGAAGAGAGCTCAGTGGTAGAGAGGGAGCGTTCATTTATAAGCGCCCGCACAGCACTAATGAAGATTTGCTTAATCAAAAATCATCTGAAGACGTGTACGGCTTAAAGGTGACAGGGCAGGTAAATGTAATCATCTTTTTTTTTTTTTTTGGCCTTTTGTAAATTTTGAGGGGCCGCGTGTACGGAATTGATGGGACCCACGTGGATTTTCTAGTTGACTGTGACCGCGAGATTTTGGCGTGGGATGGATTGGCGGTGACGTTAGCTGCATGAAGGAATCTTGAACGAGTGGGCCGCAAATGTGTGACGCGGCTGTCGTGCATTTTTTTGGCGTGCTCGGGGTAATCCAATCGTCAGTGAGTTACCCTCCTGGTGACAACCAATAATGGAAACGCATCTTTGCAGTGAGAGACTTGTCTGCTAGTGCACGTGTAGGTCGCAGAAGAAGACTTGAACGGCGATTGGGTTATGTCGGGCCGTCGATTACCCGTCAAGAAGAGGAAATCCCCCACCATTTGGTGTTGTTCAACGGTTATATTTGGTGTACACAAAAAAAATAATGTATTATATTAATAATTTGCATATAATACGAAGCATCTTTATAATTACCTGTATAAATTATTTTTATGTATATCTAGCGGTTCCCTTAAAACAAGTGCCTTTGTAATTTTTATTTTTTTTTCGAACACCATGCGTCGTTGTAATGACTAGTTGCAACGGTGGACAACAAATAATAATTAGTACAGCATTCTTCCATTTAATTTGGAAACGAGACGGGAGATCGAAATCAAACATTAATCTGTATCAAAGTAAAAAAAAAAAAAAAAAACTAACTAATAGGGCTTTGAAAAATAGCTTTAACAATTTTCGTTAAATTCTAAATTTGATAAAATAACAATAATAAGAATTAGTTTTGAAAAACTAATACGGTAGATTGTAGTAATGTCATTGTAACAGTTCGAATCAATCACGGGGGATTGAAAGAAACTCTTAGTTTGAACTATAGTATTGCTTTTTTTTTTTTTTTCTTCATTTGATTTTCTATTAATCAAGCGAACCCGCATGATGTATTTGTCGATATGCTGTGGACATACCATAAATTAAAAAAAAAAAAAAAAAAACTCGCCACTTTTCTCTTTTTGTGGTCACCAAATTGTGTGTGGGACAGGGGAAAGAGTGTTTTTCGAGATTTTCATCGTTAACCAAAATACTTGTGACAAAGTAGCACGAGATATCAAGGTTTAGATTTTGTACAGAATCGTTTAGGTAATATTTTTTGATAGAATATGTAAAGTTTTTTTTTTAAAATAAAACAAAAGCTGCAATTTCTTTATTGATACAGTGTAAATATATCCGAAATCAATATTACGTTTGAAAAAAAAAAAAGATAACATAAAAGAGAAAAAACCATACGTTTTAACCTAAATTATTGTAACGTCTGATAAGAGTTCGGTGTATAAAATAAAAGAATTTTTCCGAATGCGGCAAACAATACCCTTATTTTTTAACCCTATTGAAGCAACCCAAAATTACTGTAATAAATCTAACTGGCCATTTTATATTCCAGTTCCACGAGTAAATAATAATAGCAACTGATCAACCAAGGCCCACCGGACCGGCGGAGTAAACAGATGAGACCGATCCACGCGGTAACGACATGGGTCCGGCGACAGCCGCCGAAGGTCAAGGCGTTTCTGGCGGTGGTGGCGGCCATGGCGACTCTAGTCTTGCTCCGATACATCGTACACGACCACGACAACCTCTTTGTCGCTGCCGAGGCTGTCCACTCTATTGGAATCTCTGTCCTCATCTACAAGCTCATGAAAGAGAAAACTTGTGCTGGTATGAAAACGTAAAAAAAGATTGAATCTTTATAGGTTTTCTTCCTTTTTTTTTATATGATTTCCTTTATGGAAATTGGTGGAATTGAATAAACTTCCGGGGTTTCTTGGCAATTTTTTGAATTTCTGTTGCTTCTGACGGTGTTATAGCTTGGTTTGGACTGATTTTTATGGTTTAGGGTTTGCTAATTGGGCAGTTTAGAGTTTACTTATGATGGGTGGTCCTTTTCTTATTCCTCAGCCCTCAATTTTGTTTTTTTTGTTGGCGTATATGATCAATTTGCCTTTTGTTTCCTTGGTTTCCTGCATACTTGTTTGCAGTTAGTTTTCTTCTTCTTTGCAAGCCGGAGAAATTTGGCTTTAAAAGACCAAAAGCACGATTGATGCGATTTAAGGATTAAAAAAATATATATGGGTGAGGTGCAGGATTTTTATTTTGTTCATAACGAAGACATGCATTAAGATTTCAGCAGACTAATCACTAATGATGTGTTGCTGTTTTACAAGTTACAACAAAAATTTCGTAATTAAGTTGAATGTGGCTCATTGTTAGCATGAATATTATGGTTTTGGGTCCCTGATACTGTAATGTGCGCTTCTACCAACTGTAAAATCTACCTGATCAATGAATTCAGAGTGCCACAATCTTGGTCATATAGGAACCTAGTTTGTCAAGCCTTGTTTACGCTGCAGCTCTTTATTTGCAGGGTTATGAGGCCTCTGGTGCTGAATCATGTATTGCTTGGCATGTGTCGAGAGCTTATTATGAATGCTAACAATGGCACATCATACACCTTCTTCAAGCAAATTGACAGAAGGTTTATCTGATGTGAAGTGGGTGTTATTGGTTGATGCATAAAATTTCCTGGTGCTTTATGTGTTTGTTATTCTTGATCAATGCTTCTTTGATCATTCCTTCATTGATTGCAGGACTTTCACTCAAATCCCAGGAATTGACAGCTATTTTCCTAGCTGTTAGGCTGTACTGCAGCTTTGTTATGGAATATGACATACACACCCTACTTGATTTGGCCACATTAGCAACAACCCTGTGGGTTATTTACATGATCCGTTTCAAATTGAAATCTAGTTACATGGAGGATAAAGACAACTTTGCTATATATTATGTGGTGAGTGTTAATGAATCTAATATTAACTTTGGTAGTTCCATCACTGGTTATTTATACATTGCAGATGCCTTCCCTGCTATCCGTTGTCACAAAAGTTTATGCTATTGCTGTCCACATGTAAGACTAATGCATGGAATGAGGTTCTGTGGATGCCTCTCGTTGATTAGGTCTGGATTGCTCTTGGATGGAGACATGTGGTTTAACCATGCAAAGATGGGAATTGGACTCACCTATCATTTCTTTGGATTTTCATCGTTTTGGCATATTAAGGTTCTAATTGCTATTTCATGATGACAGAATTGACTCTTCAAACCCCTCACGTGATCCTCTTTTTCAACCTTTTGATCCCAAAATTTTTGCTAAATTTGCTTATATTTAACCTGGAATAGCTGTAGTCGTTTGCATACATTGGTTCTCTTAAGTGCCTTGTTCTAGCTCGTCACTTTCACCATGAAAAATGCTATTTTTATTCTGTCTTTTAGTCCTGTGATGGGTTTCTCTTAAAATTTTTGTTTTACAAGTTGGGTCAAATGCCAGGAAGGATTTCTGTCATTCATGCTTAGCATAATACTGTTTTTGTCGAATGGTATGTCTGCCAATTTTCAAATACTTGGCATTAATCCTCATTCTTTGCTTTGAATGCAGTTGGTACCCTGTGCTGTTCTGGCATTGCTTATTCATCCATCAACATCACATAATCTATTGAACAGGATTTTATGGGCATTTTGTGTGTACTTAGAAGCTGTATCTGTTCTTCCTCAATTGCGGGTTATGCAGAACACAAAGGTTCAGTTATACTGAGTAGCATATGCATATTTAGGAGGTTCTCGGCTTGAAGCTCATGCTCATTTTTGTACTTTCAGATTGTTGAACCATTCACTGCACATTACGTGTTTGCATTGGGTGTTGCCAGGTTCCTGAGTTGTGCCCATTGGGTTCTGCAGGTTCGTCGTTGGTGATATGAACATTTCTTTCGGCTGGATGTTCTGTATGGTTTTTTACATCTTGTATATTCAGCTCACTTTTTTTTTTTTTCTCTCTATCTGTGTTTTTTATTTGTTTTTCCCTTATCAAAAATTGGTTATATGCTTTATAGAAGGCTCAGGTGCCTCATGCTGTTGCTGTCTTGTTATTTTGTCTATTCTCTCAATTCGAGGGAGTAAGAGCTGCTTAGACGCGATGACAATCATTACATTAATGCATCGTATCATATGCTTTGAACAGGTTCTAGATAGTCGTGGACACTTGTTGGTAGCCTTGGGATATGGATTGTGGCCTTCTATGGTTCTCATTTCAGAAATTGTCCAAACTTTCATCTTGGCAGATTTTTGTTATTACTATGTGAAAAGGTTTGTTAATTTATTAGCATCTTTCTGTAATCGTCCATTGCATGAGAAAATCATGCTACACTTTTGCATGATCTAGCTTTCACCGTCACTGTGAATTTGTGTTTGTTTGGTTTGCAGTGTTCTCGGAGGGCAACTTGTTCTTCGCCTTCCCTCGGGAGTGGTGTAACCGAAGAGCCTCTTACGGTGCATTCGAGCAATTTCAAAATCCAAAATTAACTCAGAACGTGCTTCTTGAATCCGCTTTTGTTCTCTGCGGTTTAAATGGATCGGTTTCTCTGTTGCAGTTGTTCCTCATGGGTTGCTTGTAAAAGTTGAGAGTGCATAAAACTTGGATATATTTTAATTTGTTTTCATAGTTGAATTAAGTTAAAATGCCACCAATCTTCCATTTTACATTATAGACTAGTTCTACGTATGGCTAGAGCCCAAAACATCTTATGGCTTCTCGTTTCTGAACACGATGAGAAGCTTGCCCAATGATGTGGGCGGAGTGAATGGGATCTAGTCGCGTAGTAGTGGGCTCGTGACCAATGTAAGCGTCTCGACGGCACGATATCTGCCCCCTTTACTATTTCTCGGATGCTCGGATTAATTGAAATTGGGTTGCCGCAGTTGCATGAAACACAAGTATTTTGGGCCAGTGGAACCACTCTTATCGCTTTCCTTGTTGACAAACCTCGAGTTATTAATATATTTGGGCTGGGCCCAACATGGTAAAAGACCGAAAGAAAAGAAATATTGGCCCGGGTCGCTATATATATATTCAGATGGTGAGGTTTCTTGCAAGGATCCCCTCAAAGGTGACCCCAGGCCCAAAAGCTAGTATCAAGCCCCATTCATCCCCACCATCACGCACCTTGCTCTTCAACCTCTCTTCAATCATGTACTCCAGCACATACACGATGGTGTTACTGCTAGCATTACCGTAATCTGCCAGGGCCCGCCTACTGGCATTCAGTTTCTCTGGGGTCAAATTTAGTCGCTTTTCAATCCGGTTCAAGATTGCTGGCCCACCTGGATGGACAGCCCAAAACATCTTGTCATAGTCCTTGTTTGTTAGTTTAGCAACTGCCATCAATTTATCACAGAATGCTTCTATATTGTCTTCGATCACCTGGGGCAACTCCCTTGATAGCTTGAAGCTGATACCCTCCTCTGTCAGCCTGCCATCGATAGTCTTTGCTGTGTTTGGCAGAAAATTTTGGATTGCGGTGTGAAGCTCAAAGAGAGGACTTTCGGTTCCTGAAACGGGGTCCGTGCCTATTATCATGGCCCCAGCACCATCCCCGAAGAGTGCAACCCCAACTAGATCGTACGGTCTACTTGTACTGGGCGGTTTGAATCCAATGATGGTAGTTTCAGAAGTAGCCAGCAAAACTCTGCTCCCAGGATTATTCTCTGCAATATCCTTGGCAACACGGAGACCAGCCACACCTCCGGAGCAGCCCACGAAGTAAAGCATGACACGCTGCGTTTCAGGGCCAAGTCCGAGGCCGCTTGCCAGGTAAAGATCGCCACCTGGTAGCCTAGCTTCACTTGAGGAAACATAAACTAAGTGGGTGATATCGGTTACTGGCCTACCCCATTTCTTGATGCAAGATTGTGAAGCTTCAACAGCCATCTGTGTCACAGCATCATTGCAAATATCGAGTCGCTGCTTCAAAGTGGGGACGCCTTCGATGGCTAGTTCAGGATACTGCTTTAGTATCTCATCCGACATCACTACATACCTTGTTTTAACGGTGGTTGTCTTGCCTGCAAAAGGCGAGGGAAGGAAACTAAATACAGAATCAACGTGGTACGCCGATTCGAAGTATCTCAAGATCAAGAATTCGCAGCATAAAATAGACAGTGCCTCATAAAGCGTTGTAGTCTATAATTTGGCGTAAAGAGGGAGGGAGAAATGTTAGAAATGTTACAGAGCCGAGTTAGTTTCTGCTTAAGGTCTGGATCATCGCAATTGGTGTTCCTGAAATATCCGTCAACCAAAAAGTCTTGCATTACAAGCTGGTGGGGGAACGCCTTGCCAAGAGCCAGAATAGTAGCTTTTCCATGGTTGGCCTCCTTTGCCAAACCTCCTTGTTCTGCGGCTTCACTCCCCATGCTTCTCTGGCAATTGAAGATCGATTATTTTGCTGGAATATAACAGTGTGCAAAATTCGCAATGAAACGAAATATGGAAAGGCCTCATATATATACAGCTGCATTTTACACCGAAGCGTTAATATTATAAAAGCTTCGACGAGGTACCAGTATTTTCATTTTCAAAAGGGTGACAAATATGTGTGCCAATTCTTATATCTAGAGTAAGGTCAGTAGTTGAGAAACAAGGCCTTCATGCTAGTGATTTTTAAAGATCTCGGTAGATTTTTGGTGGCTTAATCTGCACTACCCATTTAGCCCTCATAATAATCTAGAGCAATAAACCCAGACCCTTCCATGGTAAACACGTGGGCTTTTGTGAGATAGTGAAATGCGTCCCTTGTAATCGAACCCATGTTTTGGTTTTGGTTTTGGTTTTGAACAGACGATCAAAATGAGTTCCAGGACTATCTCGGAAATATTGAAATGGCCAATTCAAGCAACCCAAATAATCGGATCCGAGACATGAAGTAGCTCAAATGATAACCAGAGGTTGCCCAATAACGTGCGCTTTAGTTGCGTGCTTCCTAACTTCAACAATCACTGTGTACAGAAGAAGAAAATAAAATAAAATAAAATAAAAAAACAACCACAACAACAATTACTCACCAAGAGAAGCATTTTTACCTATCTTTAAAACCATGGATCAACGAATGCAGGTAATATGCACACACAACTCTTTGGTCAAATCATTAAGTTGCTATAATCTTTGTCGCTGATTGACCATAATCCCAAGCCAACCGTTAACCACACCTGTTTCATAATCAATATATCTTTACATATTCGGACGACATTTCACGCGCCACTCTGTGAAGCGTCTTTGAGGGAATGCTGAAACGAAGGTAACACTACTTCAAAGCTCAGAGATGGACTTTCCATTGATGAAATCAACTATTTGGGAGACCGCCTGGTCAAGTGCCGCAGTGACTGCTGCTAAATTCTGCAGAAATTCCTCAGCAGTTGGCTTGTCTCCATCCACTATATCAGTCACAACTTTTACAAATATTACAGGTACTTTGAAAAAATCAGCCACATAGGCAATGGCTGCTCCCTGAAACCAAAATATCGAACAAAATGACTTTGTCTATAAAATATTTCTAACCACCTCCAATGAAATAATGCATAAAGTGGACCAAGCTCAAAAAGTAATGTAGATCCAAGTAAACCATTTGGCACAGTAACACAAGAATGAACACCTATGGTTCATGCTTACCTCAATATCTTTAACTGTAGCATCATTTGCGATAATTGCTTCTTCGTCATGTGGAGACATATCCAAAGAGTCTCCAGTGGACAATTTACCAATCTGAAAGAAGAGAAATGCCGTTAGAAGACATCTAGAGAAAGGGATACAGAAGTTCCATAGCTAGAAGTGCTCTATCTGCACGTAGTAATCACCTTTAAGTTGAGCTCCTTCAAGAGATTGGGCGTTGAGAGTCCCTGTCGCAAGCCAACTCCATACAGATCAAAAACCTGCAAAAGGCAAGGAGGTAGATTGAAATTGAACTCGGAATGAAATTCACAGCTGATGACCAAGGAAAGTTTCCCTCAGTAAGTATGCATTGCATTTCCATTCCATTCTTTGAAGTTTAATAGCCAAGAATAAAAGGAGTTTATTGTAATCATCTACCCCACCATCTACCCAGACCTTTAGTTGTTTCCTTTCAGATATTAATACTGCGCTCACAACTCTCTTTTTGGGACAACAAGAGACTGTCTTAGTTGCTAGCTCTTCCATATACACTTCGGATATGCGCAGTATAGAGCAAAATAGCAATACTAGAGTAAAGGTTTCTCCGCCATGTTAACATTAAAGAGGCAACTATTGAAAAAGCAATGAATACTTACTGGGATAGGGATCCTTCGGTCATGGAAAGCAACATCAGATACAAGGAATACATCACCAATGCATGCTCCTTTGGCCTGGAAGATTTTGATAGAAATTCCAAGAAAAAGAGAATTATTTTTCTTCTTCAGGTGCAAATACAATAATTATTTTTTATGACAAGGGTTCAATTAGTTGCTTCAGAACAGAGAACAGATAATTCACATTAGTATGACCTAAACAGTAAAGAAAGAATCAGCCATTTGCTAAGTCCAAAATCACATCATAGAAAATGAAAAGTTAACTGAGAAGTAGATAATTATATATTATAAAAGATTTGAAAGGAGAAGGAAGAAGAAAAAACTACCTTGAAGCCACCAGCAGTGCCTGCATTGATAACTAAGTCTGGCTTTAGTGCTTGGATGGCAGCATATGTGGCAAGAGATGCAGGAACAGTGCCTATACTGTCGACACCTGAAAACAATATAACCCAAGAAAACAGTTAGAAGACAAAGGCATTCATTGTTACCCTCAATGGGCCAAAAGAGGCATTGAACAATTAGACACTTTGCCAGCCAATGTTATATAACAAATTTCTTAAATTCAGAAAATCTTAACATACAATAAATGTGTATGTAAGCAGATAGAAAGAACAATATCAACTTTTCCTTCACCTCAAATATCAGCAAAGCATAGCATTAAAAGAAGGAAATAGTATTTCTAGGATGGAAGAACTGCAATGAGATGATATCAGTTTTATATGTTAACCTTTTACTTGGCATCCCAAGGAAGCAAGCCACGAGAAATTCATCCTTGCAGAAATCACACCCATTGGATGCCCAACAGTTGACAAATGAAAATATCAATTGAAAATACAAAAGAAAGGAAAGAACTGCCAAGAGCTAAATTTTTACCCAGAGCTGAATCTTTTCCAGACCATACTAAATTGATTTGAAGATCTTTGTAGACACCATGATACCGGAGCCAGGGGACTCCTGGGGGAAACCTGCACCATCGTGGTTAGACAAATCAAACTCGATGCCAACCAACAGACCTCAAATCAAAGATATGAATATATCTAGTTTCAGAAGCTGAATTAACAAACAACAATTCACACTTCAACGTGAATATTCATTTTTCCGATTACGTGCAAGGCCTATGCTCGAGACCATCGGCATACAACTTGCAAAACAAGCACGAGCACTATCCATCGATCTAAAAGAAGTCTAGCTTCTAAAGCAAGTTCATAAAGTTGGCATCGAGTCAGAGATACAAATGAGACTTCCAAGCAGAGAGTATCCACAGCCCACGCAAAAACATGAAGCATGAAGATTAAAATCTCTTATATAATCACACTAATCGTAACAGTCAAGGTAACCAACAACACAGCCTAGTCGTTCATTAAAGTACAAAAATTAAACAAAAAGAGAGTTTCTGTGGAGTAAAACTTACAAAGAATCGAGATCCTCCTGGAGCTGGAACTTATTCACCACCGGCATCGCTTCCGTTTGCATGGCTGTTACTCCGTCAAAACCGCCACCAAGACTCCATTAATAGGCACGCGATACACATTTACAGAGAGAGAGAGAGAGAGAGAGAGAGGAAGATAGAGAAAGAGAAAGTACCCATGACGATGAGGATGGTGGAGATGGGGCGGCGCTGCTCACCCGGAACAACCACGGCTTCTCCGGCAGCGTTCGCTTCCTCGCCGTGGGGAGCCATCTCCGATCGGCTCCACTCTGGCTCTCTCTGTCTCTCTTTCTGTGTATTTTCTACGAGCTTGCGAGCAAGGGACCGACCGAGCGAACGGAGTATCTATGTTGCTTGGAAAATCAAATGGCTGAGAGAAAGCGAAAGACAATTCTATTTGGTCCTTTTTCTCCATCCAATACCAAGCTAGAGACCATTTGAAGAAAAGGCAGAAATATCTTACACTCCCAAAAAAAAAAACCATAGAAAGAGAAATACGTGCAACTGGTGAAATGCGGCGTCGTCTTTCAGCAAATTACGTAATTGTGGGGTCCCCTGCCTGCTCCAATGATTGTTCCTTGATCAAGAACTCGAGCTCAAGCCAATCGGGTTCGCCGTACACTCGCCGATGCGTAGATTATTGTTTCTTTTCCGACTTCCGTGCATGCGTAATTGGCCCAAATTCAACATAAAGATGCCCGGAATTCATATCACATAACGTCCACCGACCCAAATATTTTTATATTTAGAAAATGCTACGTGGCTTGCTGGGTGGTGGGTTGAGAGTTGAGAGGCACACGCAATATTCAATTTCTTTTATAAAAAGAAAATACTCGAAAATAAAATATATCATTTTAAATATATATATATATATTAGAAATATATTGCAATCCACTCTCTCTTACCTGTCCAACTCAGCTTTGAGCGGGGTATTAAGGCCTGGAAATGCCCATTGTCTTAACGAGAATGCTGGTGGAAAACCTCCAACGAGCCTAAAATTCCCATTGGTCCTCTTTTCACCGGAGTCTATTTCTGTACACAGGCCTCTCATTCGTCATTTGAGCCCATTAGGGAACCTGATTTTAGCTGGAAGGTGGGACGGAGATCTTCGGCCCATCTAGCCCAAGACTGCAAGGGAAGAAAAAGGTTTCATCAAGCTAGCGAGCAGGGCATTAGTCTAACAAAACTATCAATAAGTCAATATCAAGTATAAACATCCTGCAAAAAAGGTCCACGTGAGCCCACAGGTAACTTTACTTTTCTAAGTGAATATCACCTTATAGAATGAAGATCCACAACACCCTTTGTTGTCAAAGTAAAAGCGGCAAAAATTGATTTGATTCAAATAACTTGATTTAATTCGTCCGAAACCCAACTTGACCTAATCTGTATTAATTAAAAAATTAATAACTCATAACAAGAATATCTAAAACCAAATTAATACAAAATTTAATTAATTTAAAATTTGAATAATATGAATTTAAAATCTAAACAATTCAAAAATTAATATGTGAAGAATTTAAAAAATATAAAATTTGATTAACTCAAGATATAATGTATATAATAAATCTAAAATTCAATGACTCAAAATTTCAAATCCAAATAATTCAAAACTTTGATGCCTTATAAATTTATAATTCAAAATATTTGGAATTTAAATGATTTAAGATGTGATGAATTAAAAATTTAATAAATCTATAATTTAAAATTTTTAAGATTTAAATAATTTGAAATCCAAGTCACAATACTTGAATATTTTAATTTAGTTTAATTAATTAAAATTTTTTAAATTCAATAAAATAAAATCAAATAAATAAATTTAATTTTTATTTCATTGAATTAATTAATTACAAATTTAATTCAATTAACTAAAAATTTAATTCGATTCAATTTAACTTTATTAGTTAATTAAAATTTTTTATTTTTTTAACAACACGAATTGCCGTCATGTATGGGCGCCATTTGCCATGCGTGAATGCGCTTAAGCTGTGAGTGCATGGCAAATGGCTTCGACATGATCCAAAAAATTTTCCTTCGTCTTAGCCTGTACATTACCCTATAAAAAGTCGAGTTTAAAATTTTCTACCTTATAATATATATATTTTTTCTTACCCTTAATCTATTTGATAAGACTGGATGAGAATAAGACAAAAGACGACCACATCCGTTTGCTCACCTCCAGCGCACTAATTCATGGAAAACCCAAAGAAATCAACAAACTGGCACAGTGTCGGCCGGGAAAAGAAAAAAAAACCCAATGGACCAAAAAAATAGACAAAAAAAAAAAGAAAAATCTGAAAAGAAAATTGCGATCGAAGACCATCACAGCCATCTCTGTCGTTTGACATTAATTGAAACTTTTCTATCGAATTATTTTACAAGGAATGACGAGAGCGTCCCACTCCCCCCTCCCTTAACCATAAATAACCAACGCGGCTGAGATCCCAAGTCTCTGGGGATCCATTAGAGCCATGATCGGCATTGATCAGATATGCAATTAATGACATGTCGATCCTGAGCAAGAAAAAAGCATCGGGCAATTTATGAGACCGGCTACCGGCCTACCACTACCATCCACCATTAAATAAATAGGCAAAAAGCTCGCCTCGGTGGAAAATTCTTGAAATAATTTAGCCTTGACGATGAATTATACTAACGATTTTATCGGATCTCTTTTATAAGCAATATTATATGTATGTATTTGGGTCATTTATAAGATGATAATATACGGGGTCTTTAAACTTATTTTGGATACTGATGCATTAAATAATATTTCTTTTGCCCTGATGCATTGAGTGGTATAGAGAATACCGGTGAGTCGGCTGGGTCATCGCAACGGGGTTGTGTATGAGAAAAAGGAAAAAAATATTGCTACGGGTATCTAAGGCAGAGTGGGGAAGACACGGTGAGAAGACTTTACGCACAATATTTTATTAAGTAGCCGCTATGGTAGTTTGAAAGACGAGTATTAAATTATCTGCCTATCTTCTGCTTTTATGGATCTTTATCTTTCGGCTTTACCGTATAGGGCTCCGAACACTCGGGCCATTGAAGTAGCAAAGAAAGATGGCCTCATTTGCAGGGAGAACGGCTGCTGAAGATGAAGAAAATGTGTATGGCCGAAATAAAATCCAGCCTTTCGCCTCCCACCCAATGCAAGCGCCGACGTGCCGGATCTCTCCTCAGTTTTATTTATTTATTTATTTTAATTGCGTGTTTTTTAACTTTTGCATGCCTTTGGCCAGTGACTAGAGCTAAATCAACATGCATTTTCTTTTGAATCGCTCCTTATTGAATCTTGCAGGGCAGGGGAACGGGATGAGGAAAAAGAGCCTGGGAGTTTGGGCACATTGAGGAAATCATCGGGGTTCGGGGAGTTCTTCTCTTTGGCGGTCAGTGTGTTGTTCTCCAGGAGTCCAGTCGGTTGTAATTTAATTACTTAACAGTCTAACATGGATCGCAGGATAATTGTCTCACGCTTTTGCCTTACGATCGCAAGGCCTAGCAAGAACATAATTACAAGTGGGCTCATCTACTGATTGCATAAGCCGTGGACTCTAAAGTCCATGAGCACATTCAGTAGAGCGGGTGGACCTCCACTCCAATAAGAACGGTGACCAAGTCTCGTGACCGTTAAGATCATCTTATAGATACCCCAAAAAAGCAGCAACTAGATTCACTTAAAAAAGCCAGAACTAGATGACACCAATAAGGAGAAACTGTCGACGCATTTCATTTTCAACTAAGTAGACGCATCTCATTACACTATCTGCCTGTTTACGAGTAAATAAATTATTGTGTTGATCAGGTGTGGAGAGCATCTGTGGCGGAAGTGTTGGGCAGTGCCACCCTTGTATTTGCATTGGACACCATAGTGATTTCCACACTCGAGTCCCAAGCAAAAGTACCCAACCTTATCCTATCAGTTCTCGTTGCCATCATAATCACCATTCTGCTCATTGCCACATTTCCCATTTCCGGCGGCCACCTTAACCCAATTATCACTTTCTGTGCCTTTCTGACCGGACTGATTCCACTATCAAGGACTATTATATACATTTTGGCCCAATGTGTCGGTAGTATTTTAGGTGCCCTTGCACTAAAAGCAGTGGTGAACAGCGACACTGAGAGAACATTTTCGCTTGGAGGCTGCACCCTGACAGTTGTTGCACCGGGTCCACATGGGCCCGTTGTGATCGGCTTGGGGACGAGCCAGGCCCTTTGGCTGGAGATCATTTGTGGGTTTGTGTTTCTTTTTGCTTCCGTGTGGTTGGCCTTTGATCATCGCCAGGCAAAGGCCTTGGGCCGTGTTACTGTAAGCACTATCATCGGTGTAGTTTTGGGCCTTCTGGTGTTTGTCTCAACCACAGTGACGAAAACCAAAGGCTACGCCGGAGTTGGGCTGAATCCGGCAAGGTGTTTGGGCGCAGCCATTGTTAGGGGTGGACATCTATGGACAGGACACTGGGTGTTCTGGGTGGGGCCGGCCGTTTCTAGCCTGGCGTTCGCTCTTTATACAAAGGCGATTCCACGTCAACACCTCCACCCCATAGGGGCATCATAAACTGAATTTATTCATCCGGGAAGGCGATAGCCGAAGTAAAATTGTACTGTTTTCCGACGCTTAATCCGTTCAAGTTCAAATGCGCCTGATTAAGGTAATTTGTGCTGCAATTACAATATCCAAGATTAAAAAAAAATAAAAAATAATCAAAAACTGAAAGTAAATCTATAAATTAATGGTTACGGTGACATAATCACGGCATTGATATTGGTTTTCGTTTTAATCAGTAACTCATTAATTCGTTGCACAAGATGATATTGTGTGTATTGTAAATATTTATGTGCGCGTACGCAATTATTGGCCTCCAGCGTCCAGACTGCAACATCCCAACTAACGGCCATTAGACCTGCGTTGGTTGGTAAGGAACCGTACGTTAAAGCAAAGAAACGGAACCAACATATATGTATGCTTTTTTTTCTTTTGACAAAAAGTATTAATCCTCGCACAAGGAATCACAAGGAGCAAAACCGAAAAGAGAAAGAAAGTCGGGAACAAGGAGACGCAAACAAATTTGTGAAATAAAAATTTTCATCGAACTCTCCGCCGGCCGTCCACACACACATCTTAAGATGTGTTATACAAAGGCCAGTTCATTTCACGACGAAGGCAATTTTTTTTTCTCTTTTCTTTTTTCGGTTTTTATACGATAGAAATTATAATACAAATGTTAAGCAAACTAGAGTTCGGACACGAAATTAAGAGGACCCCACCAATGCACTGCAAATAAGAACAGAATAACTTCCGTTTAAGCAGTTGTACAGTGGATAAATTATAAACTTCTGAGCGTTTCTTATTAGGCCTTGAGACTGTCGAAAGCCTTTAGATGGAGGACCATTTGTTCATTCATACTTCTTGTCGGCACATTGCTGTTAGCACTCCATAAACACCAAGCCGAGGCCTTGGGCCTAGTTCCCACTTGTTTTGTTATTGGAGCAGTCGTCGGCCTTCTCGTGTTCCCGCGTTCGTCTCGACCATTCTAACAAGAGGTCCAGAGCTAAAGGTTGCACAGAAGCGGGAATAAATTGGGCTATTGAGAATTGGGCTAATGGGCCGATGCTCTCCCATTTAACGAATCCTTCCATCCAATTCTCGACTTGGAAGGTTAATTTCAATTGCATTGGTGGGTAATCCTTTGTGTAATGGGACGGTGGAACCTTCACCTTTTCATTTTGTTGGACACAAAAAATTGCAGATCCTTTTTAACACGTATGACAAGACAGGAACAAGAATGGCCATCTTGATCTTGATTATGTCCCCCACAAAAAAATTGACCAGCAAGTTTAGAATTCTCACAAAGATCTCACTTACATAAATAAAGAGAGGGAAACCCAATTAAAATAATTTGTATCTCTTTTATTTCTAACCAAACCTAGAAATTCTTTCATTGTTAATGACACAGAACAATAAAAACATACCAAGAGATTGATGATAATAGATACTCAACCTTGAACTACAAGATGTTGCTCCATAATTGAGTTGAGGCAAATCAAAAGAGTAATAGAGATCCAGAGAAGGGCGTCGGGAGGAGAGTGGAGAGGCCAACCGTCGACTGAAGTGTGGAGAGCGGACAGAACTCGGAGGCGGAGTGGAAGGGGATGGCCAACTGTGAAGGAATTAAGAATAATTAGGTTGAATGAAAATTACTAATTTATCCTTAAAAAAAGATGATATTTTTAAAGATAAAATAGTAAATAAATATTGAGAAGCGATAAACGAAGAGGGTGGCGGGACGGGATTATTAATATCGTCTCTGTTTCCACTTCTGCTTAAAAAATTGAAGATTAGATCTCCTAACTCTATTTTCGTTGGGATGGGGCCGAACGGATCCCACAGAAACGGGATTATGGTCATCCCTAGATCCTAGCAATGCAAAGGGAGAGGATAAATAGTAACTAGTGAGACAAGAAAATAAGATTGTGAAATATCTATTCTCGTCCAAAGAACGTAAATAGGGGGGCAAAAGAGGTAAAAAAAAAAAACAAAGGAAACAAGAAAGAACAGACAGGGAAGAACATATGACGGAAGCGATAGTTCGTTTATCCAGGGGTCAAATGGATCGATTTTCACGTTCATCGCAGCATTGAAGGCTCTTTGGAAGGGCAGTTTTTGTTTCGATCAAAATGGGCGGTCTGGTTATGGCGGTGTGGGCCTGAACCCAGCAAGGTGCTTAGCCCCACTCCCGTAGAATTATCTTGCTTCTTCATTCCATCGTTTCTGGGTTTGAGCTTGCCCTTCTCGTGAAGACTCCATTTCAGGGCTCCCCTTTGTTAATTTGTTACGCAGCATCAAAATTTTTACGGTTAATCTGGAACTGGGATACCATAATAGCAGACTGGATGTGGCTGATTAGCCCGATCCATTGGTGCATGCAGTAGGAAAAGAATACACCATGTAAAAGAGATGACTATAATTAACAAAGCTTGACTCTCGTGGAAGTGCGATTTTACAACCCCAACACCACCACAGACCCCACCCTCCGTCCCCAATGTATCCTAATAAACAGTTAGTCCCCTCCTTATTACAGTCTTATGTTATAAGATAATACCATAAAAATACATTGTTAGGGTAACGTCTTATGTTATGAGATAACTACAGTCTTATGTTAAAAGACCACACCATACAAATATATTGTTAGGGCTGCAAAAGTGTAGAGGAGGAGGCTAGGGGCTCATGCACAACAGAATCTGAAGAAATTGAGATCGAATTGCCTTCTAACTGCAACATGATACTTCCCAGTATTTCGGTTAATGTCTTCTTAAATTCATCTTCTTTAACTAGCTTTCCGTCATCCGCGGCCATCATCTTGAATACCTCTCCTACAACTTTATCCATCTGTCCATCGATTTAAGTTCAAATTCAGTTACCGAGTTGTTAGTCAAATTAGCAAGAGAGGCAGAGGAACGAAAAGACAGCTGAAATTGCAAAAAATCGGAGGTATCTTCACCGTGAAGAACACAAATTTTCGTAGGTCTGGATTTTGTTTGACAATTGTAGAATTTGTCACGTCAAATCATTAATTAATTAAGCATCATTCTTTCTAGTTACCTCTTCAACGGCACCAATTGGAGGTAGACTCGCTGATGAAGCCACCGCATTAAGTGCCGCACGTAGATACTCCTTGGATATTTTCCCACCGCGATCTTTAGGCACATTTTCTAGAGCCGAGTTCAGTGTCTGCATCGACAATAGTTGAAAGGTCTTAAACTAACGAGTTAATCATGATCTACGGGTAGAAACTAAACCGGGAAACATGAAGTTTCGTTTGTAGATGAAGAAAACAAAAGCATCATCAAGAATCCAAACCTTGTCTAACTCAAACTTGTTGGATAACAACCTCTTGATAGCACTGCCATCAAAGGTACTTTCACTATGAGCAACAATCACAGGCTGCTCTTTGAGACGTTTGGCCACTCTCTCTGCCACTTTCTTAAATTCCACCAAGAAGACCTCTTGAGAGACCGGGTTATCATGATCTTGGCCAGTGTAGCAAGCTTGTAGAGCTGGCTCCACAACGGTGCTCATCACCTACACGGACGAGAGAAGTCCAACAACAGACATTTCGAACAACGTAATTCAAATTTTCTGCATTTCTCTAGAACATGAAAGGACATTAAAACCAGTGCTATTGTGCTACTTACCCAAGAATCACAACAAGGGGGCATCCCTTGTGCAACGGTGAGTTTTTCCAGGGCCTTAAGGAAATAATTGTGAAGAGACCCATCAGGGGATTCTAATTGGGAAAACACGGACACCATTTCTGGTTCATAACCTGGCCCACTGATGAACTCTAAAAGGTCTTCACCATCAATGCGGAGAATCACTACAGGGTCTCGCTTCAAACCGACGGCCACGCCTAGTAGAATGTCTGACAGAACCTCTTTAAATTCGGTCCTGGTCACTTTCCCTTGCTTGCCGCGGGTGAATTCGTTTAAAACCTGTCTCATGTTCATTTAAGAGTCTCAGTTCATTTCTAAAGATAGAATTACAGTTACTAACGGAGTTTGCTTTGAAAATAAAATAATCCCATGAATGAAAACTAAAACAGTGGGAAAAACCGAAAAAAGGGCGACCCACAAAGTAACCTAGCCAAAATGGACCTTACCTCCACCCGTAATTTTACTCGCCGAAAAAAGAAACTAGACTGGCATGTCACAAAACGATTGATTTTCATTATGCGGTCCATAAATAGCAGGCCATCGCAACAGTTACGGCCCAAGTGGAGTAGGCCTATTATGCTAGCAAAACGAAAATGACGGGCCAGATAGATTGATTTCGGGTTAGACCCTATCAGCAGTTTTCAAACGAATGTTGAGCCCATAAAGAGGGGCACACCCATTCGAAAAGTTGAAGTTCAATACTGTCTCCACTTATTGGGCTATGGGCTAATCAGTATTCTGCAATTTTCTCCGAAGCCTAATTTGTATTACTCTACAAATACTGACCACTTTTTTTTTTTTTTTTTTTAAGTGGTCCTGACCCCACCTGTATTTTTTAGGCATGATGCAATATAATGCTTCCACGGTTGTCATGCACCTAATAAGTCATCGGCAGAGATAATCATAAAGAAACTCCAAAAACAAAGAGGCCCCCCGCCCACCCGAAGGAGGAAGAAAGAAAAGAACTTGACTTGTACGATGACCCGTCTGCTTCATGCAAAGTGTTTACAATTAACAGATAAATTTCCATGACATTCGTCACTAGATTCCTCTCTTGAAAGGAAAGCCAAGATTAAAAAGAGAGAGAGAGAGAGACAGAGAAGCGAAAAAGTCGAGTGAGAAAGAAGAAAAGCCAAGTCCCTCTTTCTTTGAATTGATATGCATGTTTCTTTTAAGTCACAAAAAAAAAAAAAAAAAAAAAACCCTCAATAAAAGAAACGCTGCCAGGCTCAGTTTTAAGTTGCCAAAAAAAAACTCGGATCATCTACAATAAACACCAAGTATACATTATTTTACAACTGGGATGCATACAAACGCAGAACACTTCAACTCGTATCTTCCATTCGCTCATTTTATTATTTCATATGTCATTGCCCGAATCTAAAATAACATTTTCCCTTTTCGTTATTTCTTTTTCTTTCTTCTCCTTGCCCCCGGGACACTTTTTTTTTTTTCTTGTTTTTTCAACTTAAGTGCTGGTCGAAAATAAAAAACTGAGGGCCTATACTTTGAGTCCCTTAATAATTATATAACTATGCAACTATATTACTAAACTAGCTACTTTCTGATTCACTTACCCTTAATTAATCCTACTGGGTCTGCATATTTTATAATTTAATTAAGATCATTATTTCGCTCTGGGAATAATACCAAATCATAGATTAAGACTAATTGAGTTTCCGTGCACACATAATTTATCATAGAAAATAATATAACCAAAAATTATAAATAGATATAAGAAATAAGTAAATAAAAATTATAAATCTCAGACATATAAATATATTATTTTTAAAAATAATTTTATTTGTATTTCTTATAAATAAATTATTAGGATGTAATAAATTTTGATAATTATCTTATTTAAATATAAATTTTTTTACTAATAAAATGATTAATTTTTAATGATTATAAAATATAAATATAAAGATAGATTAAATTAAAATTAAAGTTATTTATAAATAAATAATTTTAAAATATTTTTAACAAAATATAATACAAATATTTTCTTATGGATAAATAATTATCGTAAAACAAGAACTGTTTACAAAATATTTGTTTTCAACAAATTCATGATTTTTAGAAAGAAACAAAATAATAGGAAGAGGAAAATGAAGGAGGAAGAAGTTAAAAGAAGCAAACTTGGCGAAGTGGGGGTTAACCTCTGAGTAGATATGATCAGAGGCAGGAGAGGAGGTGTGCGTGGGCAAGCCAAGGGCGGCACCAATATCGGCAACAGCAGGCTCCAGTTGCTTAACGGAGAGGCGACCTTCTCTGTCCTTGTCCAGCTCTTGGAACTTATGATCCACGAAGCTGCTAAACGCCTCCTCGTTCCCAACCAGCTCCATTATATCTGAACCGTCCAGCACCTGCCCATTCCCTCCGCTTTTATTCCCTTGTTGCGTGCTTCTAGTGCTCTCCATTTAATTCACTTTGCCTTCTTGCTTATTTATTCATTCATTTTCTTTTTGGATCGGTTTCTTGTTTTTCTTGCGAGCTGAGTTCGTTTCTTGTGAACTACACGGGGCAAGGCGCTATCCCGCTTCTTCGGTTCAGTTATAGGCAGGCTATGGGCTTTAAATATGAGAGCGAGCCAGAGTAGGTTTGCCTGCTTATGACACGTCTGCCGTCATTCCTCCTGTTTGGGATAAGTTCACATTAATTTTGTGTACTGTTAATTTGGGTCTTCAACCACCAATTTGACCAAACCGAGACAACACTTGTAAGAAGAGATTAATAACGCTGTCTGGTAACATGTGGCATTTTACGACATTTTACAAGACAAGTTTGAGACCAAAAAACTTTATTAACAAGATCAACGGGCATCATTTTAAAGTCGACGGCTTGAATTGATCAAATTAATCCAAGCTTTAACAAAATTCACAAAGTTAATAATTTTTTTATCCATCCGTATAAGACTCGATTTTGATTATTAGTTTTGTTTTCCACGTAGAGGCGACATTAGTCAAAAAGGCTGGCGCGATTTGGAAGATAAAAAACTGAGCATGGCACGGAAAACGGCATGCTCGTGACCACTATCGTCGTGTGGATGAGAGACGTGGGGCGGTCAGGTCGTCAGGGGCCTCCAAAAGCTATTGGCTACAGAAATGGCGCCCACAGTAACACTCTTTTTCACTTGGGGTCGGCCCGTATCTGCTTGACGTGTGGACATGTCAGACTAATCGGCTCATTATCCGTGTCATGCACGCATGCTTCTGAGTGGCCAGTGAAGACCGCCCTTCGATCTTTGGGGGTTTTTTTTTTTTTTGGGTTTTAAATTTCTTTGGGATGTTGACTATTTGTTTAGCCAGCCTTCTCGTTAGAAAAATGCATGGTTGCATTGCATGATCTTAGATATATCAGCCGCCATTAAATAACAATTCAGATAATAGATGGAGATGGTTCTTTTTCGGTGTGATTTTGCTTTACCCTTGTATTTTTTTAAGGGGCTAACTAGTAAAAAATAAAAAGACGAAGAAGAAAACTAGAACAGCCCAGAAGAAAACTTATAATAAAGTATTGAAAGGGCCGAAAGTTGCTGGAATCATATTTTAATAATCGTGTTTTTTGGGCGTTGAACATGTAGTTGTCAATGTCTAACCCCGTGGTTAATTGTATCAGTCAAGCTCCCGTCAGGCATTACCTCATTAAGTGGGACGCGCCATTCGATTATTGGTCAGGGACAATTTATTAAGGAATCCAATCGAGAGAGATTTGTTTGACTGTTTCAATCGTGTTAATTAAGAAATAACTAAGCCTTTGCCAATCTAATTGAATTATGAAACTTACATAGTTTTACCCGTTTCTTTGATTGGTTCGTATTGCTATTTTTTTTGAACCAATGTTTTACATTTATCAAATTAAGTGCTAAATTTAAAGATTAAAAACTAATTAAAAAGTCTCAAGCTGATTCGTCTTTGTCGGAACGTCAGAATACCGGCTCATATAGAATTTACTTGTTAATCCAAATGAACCGGTTTTGATGTTAATAGCCCGATTCTCGAGATATCTTGGTGAGTTGAGTTAATTCATGGATGTTCCTTGACTTGTTGAAGAAAAAAAAAAAGTAAAAAAAAAAAAAACAATGATTGCCATCGACCGTCCAAACCATGATTTCAATCATTATTACCGTAAGAATTGAGACCCATGCTAGATGCCTTCGTGGCCTCATCGGAGACTCAACCGGCGCTGTCATTGATAGTCCCATTTATTCCTGACAGGCTTGGAAGGGAAGGAATATTCTGCATACCATGTTGTTTCCCTTCCTCGTGCTTTGATTGCACTTTAGAAAACAATGTCCTGGTGGGAATCACTCCCGAACAATGCGGAGACCTGGCTGACAGGTTTTAATTGTTCGTTAAGGTTTCTAGTAGATTTCAATCAATTATAAAATTGTTATTAAATAATTATATAAATATTTATTTTTATATTAAATTAATATATATATATATATATATATTAAAAATTACATATGATAATATAAATATTACAGTAACAAATATACAATTTTATTTAAACAGTAAAATTATATCATAATAAATTCATTTAATATGACATTTGTTATAATTATAATAAAATTTTAATTTAAATTAATTTCAATATAAACTTCCAAAACCAGATAGCAGCAAATATAGTTATTAAGCCTAGAAAACGAAATGATATTGCCTCTGTTATACAATGTAACCGGGAGAAGTATTGTGCCGTCTCCAATGTAAAATTCCCTTCCCCTCCCTGAACCTGAACAAGTTTCCCCAATGGCATTCAGCAAATATATTACAAAATTTCTCGGGTTCTATTTGTAAGAGATCAATTAATCCTGCAAATTTTATCTTCGAAGGATTGCATTGTATCTTTGTAGGTTAGCAAAAAATGCACAACCTTTTTTTATTGTTTTCGCAGTAATTTTGTATTATACGACCAAGCCAAACCTATTTTTGCTTCAACGCATTAAGAAAGAAAAAAATTTTCTTACGAGCAAGCAAAGATGGTTCACTTTGTTAATTCATCTCTGCTGGAAATGCAAAGAAAAACTCAACGATAGAATTTACAGAATACAACTGAAAACGGCTTGAGGGATGTCAGTCACAGTTTACTGCAGCTTGACATCTGGTGCCTTGTATAAGTCATTTACATGGAGGGTTGAAGCTCTGAACTTTATGGCTTTGCTGATCTCCAGAATATTCTCCATCTGCCTCGAGTCAGCCGAATTGATTCCTTGGATATTGTTTCTTGTTGACATGAATCTGAGTTCCCCTTCTCCTGCGATGGTACTTGTGCAAATGGTATGCCTTCTAATTCACTCGCAGGCTCGTGTAGCTGCCGGGACAAAGATGCCCTTAATTCCTTTGGGACACGCACATAATAAAAAAGGAAAAAAAAAAACAAAAGAACTCAACTTGCTCTGTCCGTATATTTTTCTGTTAAAATATTTGACGGGAATCAAACAGAAAGGGATAACGCTGCGGGCTACCGCGCCCTCCGAGAAGACATTGACGCATGTGTTTTCTACAGGTGAAGAGCCGCCGGGATCTACCGCATCGTGGACCAAACCTGCCTCGACGATTTGGACTTGAAGTTCCAGAATCTTAAAGAAATCGCCGATTGCAGAATCAATTAATCCTACAAAGCCACTGATCACTATCGTGCCCAGGCTAGTAATTCCCTTTTCTATCTATAAGCAGCCGACAGCTCCCAGAAGAAGCGAGGAGTGAAGGAGTGGAGAAAGGAAGCAACGAGATTATAAAAGCCCCCCGTCTTGTATTAATAGAAAATTTTAACATTAATTAAATTAATAACAGATTTTGGTAATAAAATACACATTGCAATAGTATAATCTTATAAAATAATTATTAAATTTTAAAAATAAAATAATATATAAACTACACATTTTTTGCATGTATTTTATTGTGTAGTTACACAATCTAGTTCATTAAATTATGTTTAATGAACATTAAAATAAATCATGTTATAAAAAAAGACAAGTTTTTATTTTCCAGCGAGTAAAATTTAATGTTCCAGGAGTTCAATTTAATTAAACACTATATTTAGAAGAATATAATACGTAGAATAATAAACAACTTTGCAGACAGATTTGCAACGGTAAAAAATCTACCCACATAGCAATAGTAATAATCCCTATCCCTATTGCACAAGGACTTCAATTTTCTTTCTCTCTCTTTTTTTTTTTTTTTTCAAATCAAGAAAGATTTGCATGGTATTTTAATTATTGAAAAAGAAAAAGAAAAAAGGAACCGAGATCCTGCAACGGCTAAAATTCTACCCCCACAATAGTAACCCCACTCCCCACTGCAAAAGGATTGCAAGTTTTTTCTCTTCCCCCCCCGCCCCCCCGTTTTTTTTTTTTTTTTTTTTTTTCCCTTTTTTGGTGATAAACAACAGCGGGTATAAATTTAGGCCACGTGAGTGAGCGTAGCAATATCCAATTTGTTCGTTTTTTTTTTTTTTAACGTCCTCCTCTTCTTTGTTCGGCTTCCTCGCCTAATCGTCACGACAGCCTCATTTCTCTGTGGCAATGGATCATCTTAGCCTCTCTGCGAAATCCCAAACTCTAACCCTAAACTCGCTTGCCCGGCTCTCTACATTCTCTCCTTCAACCAAGCCTCTCCGAAGCGAATTTCTTGGTTGCGTGCACAATCTCCGACCTCCCGGCGGCAGACCTCCACGACTTCGGAGCAAATGCAAGAAACTGAGGGTTCGAGGAAACCGGTATCAAAGGGTTTTAATCACCGCGGAGTTGGAGTCGAGTGCGGTTCTTGTTGTGGTCACGGTAACCTTTCTTTCTGCTCTCTCTCCTTTGTATTTGAATCAAGACCCGAACAAGAAGCAGAAAAAGGACAAGAAAAGCTCTGACTCCGAGGAGTTAAAGTGAAAATTTATGTTCTTTATCTGAATTGAGTCCTTTCAAACACTGTGTTCTTTATTGGAAATATTTAACTTTTTCTTACACATCTTGTTTTTCGTTGAAAATATTCGTCTAATGTATCTTTTTTAACTGATTTCTTGAAGTTTCATATTTAGAATCTCAATCTCATTTGTAGGCGGAAGTCAATGTAATGAATTTAGTAGCCATGATTGCGTTGAATTTCATATTCTTTTTAGTGGCCGTCGAGAAGAAAATGTTCAAATTTTTTTTAGGTAGGTGAATAATTTCATATTTAGTTGGGCGAATTATATATATATATATATAAGAAGTAGATTCGTCTTCTTTATCCTAGTGACATCCAAAATCAACTTCTAATGTCTTGACAGTGATATAGGTATTGGATTCCCTGGGTTTTGCTTTATCCCAATTTGGCAGGAGTATTGTGAATCACAATATTGGAAGCCGAATTGTGGGTGCTGGAGACTTTCAGATGCAAACGGACTTAGTGAAAAATGAAAAAATAAACAGTTATGAGGTTGAGGGCGAGGAGATCCAATGTCAGGAGAGTACTTTATTGCCTGATAGTTCCCTTTTGGATAAAACAACAGAGTCTCCTGAGGCTGATTCTCCTGCTTCTAATACTTGTAATTTTGTGGTCTCAGAAGAATCTAAAGTCACAGGTTTATCCCTGCCTTCTCCAGTGCCCCTGCATTCAGATGATGTACTGCACATGGTCGCAATGAAAAATTCTCAGTCCACGTTGGCAAATGGCAGGAAAGGAACTGTGTCTGATTCTGAGTTTCCTGGGCCTGCATTGAAGACGGACGGTACTATTGCTTCTTTTCCTGTAAATCATGAATCTGGCAAAAAGCGTGACTTCTCTAGCTATTTTGGCATTTTCAAAGAATCAGTTAGAGAAGATCTATACACGTTTTATGGGGTCAACCAATCAGTGATGGTATCACCACCAAGCTTAAACAGTTTAAAAGTGGTATCTTCTCATGCCTCCCCTCTTAAAAGCAATAAGTTTCCATTGTTGAAGGCAAATCCAGTGCTTAAAAGGGCAGAATTATCAGCAGAGCAGTCCATTGACATGGCAGGTTGTGCCTTAAAGGCATGCGTTGTGCATGAAATACATTATATAGCCTCCATGCATTTCAATTTGCCTTATGGTACATCATGATTTGGAATAACTTTGAGCTTTAATTTTCAATGCAGGGAGGAAAGTGCCTGTTGCACATTATGATGGATGTTCTTTAAAAAGAAATACGAACTTGGGAAGAGGCAAGGGATTTCCAAGAGGCAAGGAAAGAAGAAACTTGGTTCTGGAAAACCATACAAAGCTGCCACAACTCCTTCACCCAAGTGGCAAAATTGTTAAAGACAAAGACCATCTGCCAGAGCAATTGAGAGCTTACAATCACTTGCTAAGAGTTGGCAGGTATTGTCATCTTTTACTCATTCATGTCTCATTATGTTTCCTTACCTTCTCTACAAAGTGTAATGGTAAATACGTAATGGCAAATGTAGGATATTTGAAACAAAGTTATGAATTCATAATTGGTTGCCATGATGGAGTCCATAATAACTTGTTGCCTGAAATTTCTGAAAACCTGAAAATTTGCTATATCTTGAGTGTATTGGTTAGGTTATCAGATTGTGTAAATATCCTTGAAGATTTGGAAAGGAGGGGTTCGCTAGACATGAACAAGGTAAGGTTGCATCCTCTTATTTGTTAGCAAATGCTCTCTTATTGTGGGTTTTAGTTTCATGATCATGCTAGTAACTTCTACTTTCTTCAATTCCAGCTTTATCATGCCAAGTTTTTTGAGATCTGCAGAAAGCAAAAGGCTGTTAAAGAAGCTTTTCATTTCTGCAAGCTGATTCCAAACCCTACCTTGAGTACATTTAACATGCTTATGTCTGTGTGCACAAGTTCAAAAGATTCAGAGGGTAAGTTTTGAAGCCTTGGCATCAGGATCTGGGATAACATTTAGTCAAAATGAAAAAGCATTCCTGAAGTCTGTGTTGTTCATTTAGGAGCATTTCAAGTTTTACAACTTTCTCAGGATGCTGGATTGAAAGCTGATTGCAAGCTCTATACTACTTTAATATCAACATGTGCTAAAAGTGGAAGAGTTGATACAATGTTTGAGGTATTTTTGTTTTCTGTCGCTCTTGGTTGACAGTAAAAGTTTGTTGTTTCATGTAGATATTTCAGCTATTTTTATCTGAATTTCTGTTTGCATTTACCCTTAGCATTTTTGTCCCTCATTCTGTTCTTTCCATTCCACAGAATGAAGGAAGTAAAAGTATGCTGTCCCTTACCTGATTTTGATGCATCTGGAAAAATCCTTACTATGTGCTTTGTTTTATGAGAAAACTATGACAGAGTTTCCTCACAACTGACAAAACTTTAATGTTTTGACCAACTTTCTTTCTTTTTTATGGTTCAATTTCTATTTCTCCATGGATCAATTGCATTTCTGGTCACAGCTAAGTATGATTCAAGCAGTACAGCCTTTTCACTATCAGGATGTCACTCATTTCAATGTCCAAAACCCTCCAATACAGAGTTGGTCCCCAGCAAAGAAAATCAAAGAGATATACAAATATCTTATCTCGTGAATTTAGCTGCAAGTAACTAATTATAACCAAGTGATTCAGGTCTTTCATAAGATGGTTAATGCCGGAGTTGAGCCAAATGTTCATACATATGGAGCACTTATAGATGGTTGTGCTAGAGCAGGACAAGTAGCTAAGGCATTTGGTGCTTACGGCATAATGAGATCTAAGGTAATAATGGAGATATTTTCACTTGTGTTAAAGGAAAACATATATATATATATATATTTTGGAATTGACTTTATCCTATTCTATCCTGTTCTTACTATTGAAGAATTTATGGCCTAAGGCTACAGTTGCATATTCTTGTTTACTGTTTCATCTAATCTTGATCTTCACCCTGATAACACATTGTGTGCAGTAGAATGTGAAGCCAGACCGAGTTGTTTTTAATGCACTTATCACTGCATGTGGTCAATCGGGAGCAGTGGATCGTGCCTTTGATGTATTAGCAGAAATGAAGGGCGAGACTCAGCCTATTGATCCTGATCATATTACTGTTGGTGCTCTGATAAGGGCATGTGCAAATGCTGGCCAGGTGCATATAATAACTTTAATTTTATCTTATCGATGTTTTTGTTCCACTAAAGCCAATAAATTTTTCTGCTAGGTTGATCGAGCAAAAGAAGTGTATAACATGCTCCATGAGTACAATATAGAGGGAACTCCAGAGGTTTACACTATTGCTGTGAATTGTTTCGGCAAAATTGGTGATTGGGATTTTGCACGTAGTGTGTATGATGAAATGAAAATAAAGGGGGTGATTCCTGATGAGGTATCTCTTTGGATGGTAGATTTTTTTTTTCTTAATGTCATTTATAGAGTTCTGCATCTTCTACATCTAATTGAATATAAGAAATGATTCTTGATGAGGCGTCTCTTTGATATTAGAATTTTCACATCAGTTATATAGTTCTGTGTTTTCTACTGCAAATTAAGTGTGGATAAAATTGGCAATTTCGGCTTCTTACTCTTTTTTTTTTTTTTTGTTGGGGTGTGGGGGAGAAGTAACTACTGGCAATTCTCTCTTGTCAATTTTGTACTCTACTTTGCTGAGTGGGAGGGAAAACAGTTGCTCTCTATGTGTATCATCTGATTGTCGTTCTTAAAGAAACTTTACTTTTGGCATTGCAGAGGATTCTTACTCATCTTTATCCTTTAACCCAGGTATTTCTCAGCGCTTTGATAGATGTAGCAGGGCATGCTGGAAAGATTGATGCCGCGTTTGAAATTCTTCAGGAAGCTAGGATTCAGGGAAAGCAACCTGGAATCATAACTTATAGCTCATTGATGGGAGCTTGTAGCAATGTATGCCATATCTAACTCATCCTGTGATAAAAAGTTCGGTTGGTTGAGATTTATGCTATAATTATTTGTTTGAAGTTGTTTTCCTGGAATATCATATGGCCCTCCTGCCAAATCCCAAGGATCTGAAGCTTTGAGGTCTAGGTTCCTAGCAATGTTGTGAGATCTAGGCTATGGAGCTGTCCACTCGGTATTTAAATCGTCTAATTAACACTACCTTCCCTCATCTTGGAATACGGTAGGGAGGGAATCCAAAAAATACAGGAACCAGAAAAATTAAACAATGTGCTTGGGGCTTCATTATTGTTCTGTGATTGCTAGAAATGAACTATTCTTTGGCACTACCCATGTAACCATGACAAATATGTAGATATTTTTTTTGTAGGCTAAAAACTGGCAGAAAGCCCTGGAGCTATATAAAGATATCAATTCCATCAAACTGAAACCAACGGTCTCAACTATGAATGCTTTGATTACTGCCTTGTGTAAGTCAGTATCTGTTATCTCAAGATTAACTCTCATTTGTGTTTCCAGGATTCCAATCAGTTAAGCTGTCACATTTTTTTTTTCCTAGTGTCTGCCCATGTATTTTACTGCAGGGAGAAGGCAACACTGGAGTAGCATCCATTCATGTATTTACTGCTTTAATGTTAGCAGTTCTATTAAAGGAATTGACATGACTTCTACTTTACTGTGTATGGGTATTTCTAGAAGAATGCATTAAGTTGGACCTGGTGGTATGATTGGATTTGATGCCATTGTTGCATGCAGTGATAGACAAAGCACCCAAAGAGAGGCTGATATGTACCAGTTACTGATGTTTAAACACAACTAATATGGAAATTTGGTGTTTGTGTGCATTCTATGAATGCACCTTGAAATATCAAAATTAAGGAATGACATAACAAGACTTTGCTACAGGTGATGGTAATCAGCTGCCAAAGGCTATTGAAGTTCTATCACAAATGAAGAGCTATGGATTGTGCCCTAATACCATTACATATTCCACACTTTTAGTGGCAAGTGAGAAGTAAGTGAATGGGATTTCTATTATTATCATTGGTTGTCATTGTTTAGCATTTGTATTTCTTTCACCATTTCTGAATTTCAGTGACTCACACTCTTCTCTGCTTTGCAGAAAGGATGATTTGGAGGTAGGACTTGCACTTTTTTCTCAGGCAAAATCAGATTGCGTTGTTCCTACCATCCTTATGTGTAAATGCATAATTGGTATGTTGAAAGCCTATAGCACTCAAACATTCTAATGGCGGATGTATTTTGAACATAATTTTCATACCTTCACTGGCACTAAATAACCCATGCTTCAAAACTTGGTGCATTCTATCAATGGATCAGAAAGCTAGTCTCTGTTAAATTTAATTGAATCATTCAAACATGATCTCTTCTTCAAGGAATGTGCTTACGGAGATTTGAAAAGGCTTGTGCCCTCGGTGAGCCCATTTTCTCTTTTGAGTCTGGAAAGCCACAACTTCATAATAAGTGGTATGTTCCCTCTTCTTTGATAACTTTATTCTTCCACCATGTGGCCCCCCTTGTTTTTGTTTATTTTTTTTTGGAGGGGGGGTAAGAGTGTTCAAATTTACTGCCAAGATATTTGTTACTGTTACTCATTTGTGCACACATATTGCTGTAACTTTTCTTTTTGGCCTGGGGGGCTCCCGGGGGGTGGGTTAGGAGGAAAAGAGGGATGTCTATAGGTTTGTATCTGTGCATAGTGCATACTCATCTTTTCATTTATAGTGCATACTCAGAATTTTGGACCTTTTGACCAATTCTTCACCTTATAATATCTCAACTAGCATCCTCCTCTGAATTATGGACATTTGAAGGTTGGTTCTTATCTCAATGTGGTTCCAAAGAATTGTCTAATTCTAATGCAATAATTTTTTAGGACGACACTTGCTCTAATGGCCTACCGTGAAGCAATTGCAGCTGGTGAGATACCTACATTGGATGTGGTTTCACAACTTCTTGCTTGCCTGCGGCTCCCTTGTGATGCTTCATTGAAAAAAAAGTTCGTTGAAAATCTGGGAGTCACTGTTTATTCATCAAGATGCAGTCTCTGGTCATTAGTAGATGGATTTGGAGAGTACGATCCTCGTGCTTTTTCACTGCTTGAGGTCAGCAGGCGGCTGAAAGAATGTATTGAATTTTCAGTCTTCGGGTTCCATTTTATCTTTTGTTCAGATATTTCTATTGATACTCTTTCCTTTTTCAGGAAGCTGCTTCTCTTGGAATAGTTCAATGTGTATCTTTTAAAGAAAGTCCCATTGTAGTTGATGCTAAAAAGTTGCCAATCCATACTGCTGAGGTGAGTTTATAATGCAGAATAAGATGGAAATAGGATCATGCAGGGTTAGAATCTATGAGATTTTTAATTAGATTCTGACATTATTGTTTTTGATTTATTTACTGTATTCTTGCTAGTTTGGTGCATGTGAAGAAGGCCTTTTGTTGTGAACTTAGATGGTGCAATTGACAGTATCGGTTTCATTGTCTGTGTTTCTCCCCTCTGTTTCTCAGCCCCTCTGTTTTTCAGTCCCTTCTCCCTTATTGTGTCCCTGTTTCCCTAAGTTTCCCTGAGCTTCTTCCCTTTCCTTTCTCTTCTGCCCTATTTCCAAATAATGTTTATTCTGTTATGCATCAATTTTGTTGTCAAATCAGACCTCAATGTTTGCTTCTGATGCCATTTCATATATCCATCTCAAACCCTGGTTCCAGACTTCTTTTTACTAAAAACTCCTGTCCTAGCTGGTAAGAATCCTAGTCTGTATGAGCCTAACAAGTCCTAAATACATGGAGTCTCGGTATAATCCCAGTTACTAAAATCATCTGAAAGATTCCCTTCTTATTCTGCATCCCTTTATGCCATAAAGCTCCCGGGCAGTACTTACTGTAAGTAATAATGTCATTACTATCACGGAAACTTATTATAAGTCCAGGAGAAGTCTTTGTTTCTCACAGAACATTGAAATTGTCATTTCTTTTAAATTTGCCATCTTTAAGGAAATTTGAACTGGTTCAGGTGCTTCGACGGTCTATATTTGCAATTACTTTTTATGTGCTGGAAGCTGAGCCTTCTGTGAAGGGAACCTGGTCTAAAAGATTCCTTTTTTTTTCCTCTTCTCTTGCTTAGCTTCTCCCTAAATTCTTTGTTTTAACTTCTTTCATCTGTTTTCATGCAAAATGCTATGTGATTTGAGCATAACTATTCTTCCCCGAAGCAGAAGGGATCAAATTGGACAATTTTTATTACTACTCTTGTGTTTGTGTCTGACATAGAGCAATACAACTCGCCATTTCCTTTTTCTTGCCCCTCCCCTTCATTCCTTTTGTAAATCTTATCTAAGACTCCCTTTTCATGAGCTATGAAATCTTCTCAGGTGTACCTCTTGATCATTTTGAAAGGCCTTAAGCATCGGCTTGCTGCTGGTAAGGGTTTCATTTGGTTAAAATGTCGTTAGATATTCACTCATATTTTGATTTCTAGTTGGAATGAATTTATGTGAAGCATAAATGGAAAAGAAAGAGCATGAGCATAATTTTGTAGAGTTTAGGAAGTTCATAACAATCTTCTCATGTTTGTTGGCCATAGTTTCCTTATCGTCAAATTTGTTGAACTAAACTGCTGATAGCTGTACTTTGTACACTATCAGTCCAGTGAGAAGAGCAATGGCAAAGACAGCGTTTGGCAAATTCTTTTCATCCATAAAATGTCTTGCAGGTGCAAAGGTACCAAATGTAACAATTTATCTGCCCTTAGAGAAGGCACAAATCACAACACCCGATGGGTATAAAACAATCAATGTTGCAGGAAGGTGAAGTTCCTTCTTACCAGTGTCATGTGCAATGTTCATTCTTTCTTAAATTCAGTATTTAGGAGAAGGATTACTTACCTGTGCATGGTAAGCAATTAATTGTGTGAATGCTTCTCAAGACTTTGGGTAATGGTGCCATGAGCATGTTAGAATTTTGGATGGTCATGATTGACAAGATCAATTGCATGTTGTAATTTTTAGATGTTCTTGATTGACAGGATTGGCCAAAAAGTTGCATCACTCTTAAGAAGGCTGGGACTACCTTATCTGGGGAATGAATCTTATGGAAAAATTAGGATTAACGGAATTTCCTTGAGAAGGTGGCTTCAACCAAAGCTTGTTTCACCTTTCGGTGGAAAGCATGAGGGTTTAAGCTTCTCTCAGTCGCAAATCGGGAAACGAATCATTGATCAGCAACGTAATATTCGAACTGGTAATTTTTCAATGGAGTAGAGAATCGAATACTGCTGCAAACTTGGAGACAAGTTAAGAAGAACTTGCTATCAGTTTTTGTAGCATGGGGCAGCACAACTGTTGTCATTGACCACCCAATGATAAATTACACTACGGGAGGCCAAAACTGCTGCCAATTCCAGAAGGGCTTTTGTCTTTGCAGTGAGCACAGTGCCTTCCTACCGACCGTGAGTCTTTTCTTGGACGAATACGGACAGCGAATATGGCCTTTCGATTTAATAATCATCTAATGTCCGGAGAAGAGATGTTACGTGGCCACGCTTGTCATTTTTAAGAAATGTAAATTATGCATGTCCAGGAGAGACTTCTTGAAGAAATGTAACTTTAACACGAAGAGATCTTGGAAATTGCAGACTAGGGATTAATGTCCTATTTTCTTGAAATGTAAGTTACTCAAACTCGTGAAACTCATGAAACTATTTCATTAATTAAATTAAGTATGAAACTAAGGTTTTAAGGAAGTTCAAAATGTAAGATTCTAAGTTAGTCTTCACACCAAACATGTTAAATGAAAAATTTAGTAAAGAAAATGGAGCTGAGAGAGTAGATGGGAGCTTATATAAAAGTTTAATTGGCTACCTATTATACTTAACAGCAACCAAACTTGGCATATGACCAGCCAACTTGTCGTCTTGATTCACGCAATATTTTTAGTAAATTGTATTTTCCAGTTGCTAAAAAGGTGTTTAGGTATGTGAAAGACATAATTACTTTGTATACAAAGATTGTTCGCGTTTATGTAGATGAGCTGTTGATTTATGAATGTCGCAATAACTTAGATTGATAAGTTTAGATCTAATATAAGAAAGATTTTTGAAATGATGGACTAATAATTAATATTTTATTTTCTTAAATTACAACTTATGAAATTATTTTCATTAATTAAATTAAGTGTGAAACTAAGATTTTGAGGAAGTTCAAAATGCAAAATGGTAAATTAGTCCCCACACCAAGTATGTTAAATGAGAAATTTAGTTAAAAAAAGGGGTTGGGAGAGTAAATGAGAGTTTTTGTAAAAGTTTAATTGGCCACTTGTTATATTTAACAGCAACCAAGTCTAATATCATGTTTACAACTAATCTGCTTTTTATATTCATGCGAAATCCTACAAAATTGCATTTTTAAGTTCCTACCAACTTCAGTCATCTCCGGCAGTTTAATTGATGGCAGCTATGCGACGGTAATAAGAGCCTTGGAAATTCTGATGTCAGGGGATATCTAATGGTGAATGTAACCTTCAAGAGATCCTGATGAAATCGTTCAGATTTAGCATAACAGGATCTTATGCTTTGTGGTTACATCCACTTGCAATCTTGAATAACCTGGAACGGGGTGGCGACCTGGTGTACCTGTTGAATTGGACATTTTTTACGCATCCGCAAGCCACGTACCAACTAGCATATATAACGTGGCACATAATAGTGACATATAAAGAAACTTGTTTTGATATAAGGGTTTAAAAATTGACAACTTAAATTGTTCGAATTGAGAGTTTGTAACTTAATTTGACAAAATGTACAATTTTTAAAATCTAGACTTACAGGGACCTGAACAGAAAAAACTGAGAAACCTCCGATTCCCTTAAGGAGGACTAAAAAACGAATAGAAGACGCCGCTTCAAATCAACACAAGCTTTTTTAAGCAAGTCAAGCAATGATGGATTGTTTAATTGGGAATCACTTAAGAACCGCATATCTCTTCCTTGCTTGGATCTCCCAAACATATAAAGCTGCAAGGAGATGCTTGGCAATACAGTCGAGAAGCCAGATTGACGAAGGTGTCTTCTCTACAAGGAATCGTAAGGTCACCCATCGGATGCCTGAACCCAAACTCTTCTTCGGCCCGGTCAAGCAAGTCAAAAGACAGATGGATCGTTCACGTATGATATCGGAACCATATATCTCTTTCTCGCTTGGATTTCCCCGCCATAAACTGAAATGTGCCCTTTGGGTACAACTAATTGCTTTCTTGCATGAAAAGACCGCTGCTTTCAGAAGATTTGCTTGGCAATGGTAAGCAAACCAACTCTTCCAAGAAAAGTTTGCCTTCTCAGGATTTGCCTGGCAATGTTTAGCAAACCAATTCCCATTTCTTAGCAAACAGGGCAATGAAAATTGGAGCACTTTGGAATAGTGCGAGAGGTTTTGCATGACTTGCATTTATACAAAGAGTTCCGGTAGTGGTGGTACCATAGAGTAGCATTGGGGTCATCTTGAAACCCGGAGCTGTGGGGCCAACCACTTCAAGACTCACTTAGATTTGGGCTCCCGTTTTTATTTCTTTTTACCCGTCAACACTTAATCGCAGTCAACTTTTAGTTTCGTCGGGATCAAGGTTTCAACATTATTATTCAATGTCCCTAAAGACTAAATCAACGGCCGTATAGTGGAATCCCACGATCAGATCTTCCGAGCATATGTTAGTTACCAAGATACAAGGGTACAATGCACGACAAGCCAGTCAGATGTTATGCTGCCGTATGGCTTTTAGTATTTTACCTCCTCAGAGTCAGAGATTGGCAACTCATAAGTTTCATTAGTTTCCGAGTAAATATTGGTAAGATTTTAGGTATGTCCAAAAAAGCTCCCCACAGAATGTCCATCAGTTAGGAATACCCAACAGGAATGGGCATATATATATATGCTCAAAAATTCTTTTAACCAGCCTTAACAGTAGGACCCCCGGTTCTACGCATACATGCTCAAGCATGAAAGGCCGTCGGGTGAGGCGAGCTGGGAGCTATTGACAATTTTTAGGCAGGATTGCTGGAGGAATTGGCTGACCCACTAATAATGGACCTTCCACTCATGCTGTTATTGATTTCGGGCACATGCGCGGGATATCCCATGAAGATTCGTGGTTTGTTCGAAGTAAGGGGCTAAGCACATGATTCCATGTGAATGTGAGAGAAAAGAGACTCGGATAGTTTAGGAGTTAGGACAGAAGAAATGGGCACTGCATTGAACAAGGGACATGAACAAGAACAATCTTAAGCATTTTTGTTTTCAGGAAGTCTGAAGACATAGAAACTAATTTATGCTCACCCTCCAACTTCAGTTTCGTTGACTTGAATAGTATATTATTAGCAGAAAATCCATTGTAGGTCCAGCCATCCATGCCATTGCCACACTCAACAAAGACAAGTGTTCAAGTCCCTTTTGTTTTACAACTAATTATAGTTTTGAACAGAATATCAACGGAATGCGCTATTTAGCTTCCATGCCTTTCTTGATTAAAACAGGATATGTAACAATGAAAAATGCTATTATTGGGCAAGTTTGACTTAACAAAAGGCTATGCAGCTGCGGACGAAGCTGGTGTCAAATATCTGAACTTTTTTCTAACACCTGTCGGAAAATTTTTATTGGCGTGGACATATACCGGTATTTTGACCTTACTTTTGTCTTTTATAATAAGCCACAAAGGCTATAAAAATTTTTTGGTGGGATATGGGGGTGAGCAACTTCCTATGCATGCATGGTGTGTTTTGTGTCTTCTGCTTCTTGATCATTGTATCTCTTATTTTTGTCATTATTACGTTATTATTGCCAATTGGGCATGTTATCACCGAAAGGGACAATCGTACTAGATTGCATAAAATTGCTATTTATTGAGATCCTTCTTCTATGCTTACTCCTTAATGCGAATCTAGAGCAAATTTATTTACCTTTTTCATGTAGACTTTTTGAAAACATAGCATTCCCAACAACAATTCAAAACAGGATGAAATGTGCGTGGTACGTAGTTCCCCCCAGGGCAACCGGGAATCGTTATGACTAAGGATCAACTGCATATATGGGCGTTTGCCATAAGCTAAAATGGAGGTGGTAGTGGTCTCATTAGACGTGCACCAATGGCAGCTATAATATATAAATTTAGTAATCGAATCCTGAAGTTGCAAAATTCCGTACCACGTTGAATTTGCCATAGCTCTCATTCCACAACAACGCTTCGTTTTCTCTTTTTGGCTCCCTGTAGACACGAGTGAGCCTCGACTTGTATGCTTTAGTGCAAATTAAACGATATCAATGAAACTTCTACATTTATCAAGAACTATCATTTCCATATCGCCAAAACCCCCGCCTGCCATATGGGGTCAACATAGCTCACGTGGTGGAATTGAAAACTCCTGATGCTTTCCCTCTCCATATAACTTCTTTGATGCTTTGGTTTCCATCAAGAACACAAATTGTAGGCGGTGCTTCCGACAAAGAACTTTTTGAGCTCCAACTGTAAAAGTATGCCCAAAACCTCGACAACCCCATTCCATGTCAAGGCACTGTGAGCCACCGGCACCGTGTAATCCCCATCGTTGTCGTCAGGCTTCGGCCTTTAGGGATCGGTTTGGAGGCTTCTTGATGGGCTGCTCTCTGTTGTTATTAAGCGTCCTTGCGGCAAAGGTGGGCCTTCTTTTTGTTTTGGGCTCTCCTTATTGGGTCAAATGGTTCACGAGATCTTTCTCTCCACGATGGGTGTTCCAAAACCCACATGAGCGGTCACAATCACATGGCTAGCCGGCCGCTAATGACAGGTGACCCGTGGTCGTGGCCAGCTTGTACTGAAAATTTTAAACCAAACCAATTTGATAAAAGATTAATTAATTGTTAATTTGCCCCCTTTTTTTTTTTTAATTTATATATGGATAATTTGTCCCGTTCGAAAATATTGTCGAAGTACGTTTGTAAGAATGTCTCCGATCCAATAGTACAGTGATCTATATAGCTACGACTCGCTTTTTATATTTCATTTTTGGGTTAAAACCAAATTGTCTCCGACCAAACTACATCGATAGATTTTGGGTTCTTCAAGTCGACAGAACCGCTGGTGTCCAAATTCAAAAGAAAACCCACATTGCGGGTTGCCTACAAAGCTGGAAGGGGATCGACTGATTCAAAAATAAGGAGGCAATGTCAATGTGGGTGTTATTAAAGCCCAAGGGTTTGAGAAAAACCACCGTCACGCTGACTGTATCCAATTTGCTGATGGTTGTTCTCGGTGGGCTCTTGGTGTTTCTCGCTTTTCCAGGCTGTTACCGTCGTAGAAGCACCGTTCCTATTGCATTTGTGTCCTAGGCTGCCGCCTTTAGAATCCTCGCCACCGTACAGGCCGGCGTTGCCCAGGGATCCGCGGCCAAAGCCGTTCTTGATTCCCCAATTCAGTGTGGCGACGGCATCCCCGCAGACCCCGTCGTTCGTATCCAGAGGCGGGTTATGTACAAAAAGTGGCTTTGGTGGAGCAGGGCCGGTACGGTAATCACTTTGCTGCAATTTGCAGGTGCAATTTACCTTGTGTTTAACGGGGCTAAGTATTTTTCCGATGTTGAAACACCGAGTAGGGAGTGTAATTCAGCAACGGTTGTAAATGATAATCACTGGAAGAAAAAATTACTAGCTCCTTTTGTTATCTTGGATTGCTCTGTTCCGTTGGTTCAATTTTTTAGTGGGCCTGAGGTACCAAGATGGAGGTCTTTTTATGCGACCCAGGATGATGTCTGGAGAGCTCACTATCAGGAGGTCTTTGATCATGGAATTCGCCAGGCATCGTGTTGCCTCGGTCGTGTCCAGTACTTGAGTAGTGTGTCTGATGAAGATGAAGTTTACTCTGTGGCAAATTCATTAGGTGATCTTGTTACCTACCGTGCATCTGGCACCGGACATTTGGAGCTGCTGGCTGGTCTAAATTTGTTGCGGAGGCTTGAAGAAATGCCTAACTTTCGGCAGGAGTTTATGCAGCAGGAGGCCCCCAAGGAACTGATTTGGGATGCCTTTGCTTTGCATGATTTTGCTGTAGCTGCATATACAGGTCCATTGCTTGATCTTGGGTGACATAATGTTCTGTTTCCTTGCGCATGGATCTACAGGCCAGGGATTTTGACCCTGTGGGTGCGCAGCAGGTGGCCTGTCCTTGAGGGAGATAATTGGTGGCGAGGTCATGCAGCAGCCTTCTTGAAATACCTTAATTTGCCCCCAGAAGAACTTCGACAGGGTTGTGTTTGTCAAGAACTTCATTGTGGTTCTGTATCATCTAAGGTCTGTAGTAATTGCTGTACAAGGGACTGAGATCCTTGAAGACCTCATAACAGATGGTTTAGGCAAGGAGTGCATACTTACCAGTGATGACTTGGATGGGCTGAGAAATAGCAGCAATATTCATCGTGATGTGATAAGTTGTGTGGAATCATCTTGTCCACATTATGCCCACTCAGGCATAGCTGAGGCTGCACGCAACCTTCTTAATCAGATTGATGGAAATCGTGAGGATGATGAGCCTGGATAAAGTGGCTTCCTTTCCTCATTGCTGGGAGCTGGATGTGAGTGTGATGGGTACAGTATTACAGTATTCACATATTTGGTCATTCACTAGGTGGTGCTGTTGCTTATTTGATGGGAATGAGACTATATGGGCAATACCCAGATTTACGTGTGTATGCATATGGACCACTCCCATGTGTGGATTCAGTCATAGCAGAAACATGCTCAAAATTTGTGACTAGTATTATACACAACAATGAGTTTTCTGCATGCCTCGCGGTTGGGTCAGCTTCCTGCAGCTACAATTGTGGCACTCTTGCAAGATTCTAAAGCCAAAATGGCCTTGATTTCCAAATTGGCTCATAGGTTTCTATATTAGAGGAAGCAATAAAGTGGATCAAAGCTGTGCTATGTGGAATGAATCTGATGTGGCTTGTAGAGATGGTGATAGTGACGGTGACAATACTGAAAATGCCTTTTATAGCAAGAATGCCATCGAAAACCCATTACCTGATCCTGTGTCTCAGTTTTTGGAAACAGTCCCTACATTTGAAAATAGGTCACCCGGGGGTTCACCTGAGTTGTTTCTGCCAGGTCTTGTGCTTCACATAGTACCACAACATAGAAACACCAGCTTGCCGTTGTCGAAAGGCTGGAGATTCCAAAAGAGTGCCATAAAGCCTATTTAGCAAATAGAAAACATTTCAAAGATATCGTTGTATCACCAACTATGTTCCTTGATTATCTCCCCTGGAGATGTCACGTTGCCATGCAAAGGGTATTGGAAACCCACGATGTCAAAGGTATACTTGATGAATCTCAAGCTGTGTGAGTGACATTCATTTGAACGACTGTCATATGTATTGATTTGCTCTCTGCACCCTAGGATCGTTGGCACTAGATGCCTGAAATCCACCTAGGTATGCTTAGGGAAAGAAACGAACCAAGAGTATATCAATTTGCGCATCTGGTACTACCTTTAGTGGAAGGAATCGCCGAGCAGGCTATGGCTTGTACAAAATAATTGAAACAATCAATTCCATTAGAAGATTGTTAGTGGGATGGTGTTGCCAACATCTCCCGATAGTTATTGGATCCATTTTCTCGAGTTCTTAATCACTGGGCTGTTACATGTTTCTGGCCCAATGCTTGATATTACTGGGCCGATTGGTTATCTTGCAAAAGAAAAGGCAATGACACGGCTACACTAAATAGAAAACAGGATCTTTAGAGGCCTACAGTTAGCTTGGCAACTGAGAGCAGCTAAACAATGGCTTGAAATGGGGTGCCAAGGACCCATCCACAAACGGATTTCGTTAATGGGTACAAAGATCTGTTGTTCAGGGGTGGCAAATTTAGTTCATCCATATTTACTGTAAAGGAATCAAGCTGTTGATTGGTTAACCAATCTAGGGATGAAGCTCTCTAAGTTTGCGTGAATTTCACCTACTTGTAGTGTAAGACCATATTGGAGCACAGTAGCCTCGCCAAAGAGTCTCTAAAATTTTGCAATTTTATAGGTCCAATAATAAATAATAATAATAATAATAATAAATAAGTTGAATATTCTTAAAATTTAATTTTATAAAAAGTAAAAAAACTCATCTTTTAAGTGATTTTTCTAAGTAAGTGACACCGTTATTTTCTGAATGTATTTTAAAATTAACTTTTAACACAAAATAATAATAATATTATTAAGAGTTTTTAAAATATTTATAATGATGAATTATACGATATATTATATTAATTAATAATTTTTTTAATCTAAACTTGTTCTCTCTCTTTATATTTATAATTATATTTATAATTAAAATTTTAATATAATATTAATCAATTATAAAATATAAATACTATTTTCAAAGATATTTTAATAAAACCATCACTAATCCTAGTTTACTTATTAAAAAAAAAAGAAAGAAAAAAAAAAACAACTCTTCAATCAATACATGAATGGCACAAAAGCCCTGTGCATGGTTCAACAGGCCCAACACATTCCTCTACATCTACACCACAAAGAAATTAAAACTCTCTCTCTCTCTCTGTGCGTCTATACCACAACGTAATATTACAATAGAGACCAGTGAACGCAGAGCATAAGATCATGGAGAAAGAAAGCGAGGGGGCATATAGGCCCGGTTGGTTTGAAAATGAATATGTGAGCACACTATATAAATCAGACAAAGTAGTTATAATCATTGGGATAATATTAAATAGTGCAACTCAAGTGTAATTTTGTAAATAAAATATGCACGATAAAATATAATATATTCATCAAAATATAACATATAATTTATTCATCAAAAGAAATCTTTTAAAAAATATAATATTCATGAGTCTTTTTATAAATAAAATTTTTAAAAAATGTAAACACATTTTTAAAATCTATTTTTTTTTCAACTTTAAGGGTTATAAGATTTGTAAATATTATGATATTTCTGATATATGTTATTCTCATAATTACATTAAAAGTATGACTTCTTAACTGTATGTCGACATAGTGTACTAATATCAAGAATAAATTTTTTATAAAAAAATTGGTAACAATATAATAAAAATAATTTGATAAATACATATTAATATAATGTAATTTAATAAAAAATTATCAAATTAAAAAAATTAAAATATCGTACAAATTATTAAATAAATTATGTATTTCTTATATAATTGTTATTATATTATTATATAATTAAAATTTAAAATTTTAATTTTAAATATAATTTATTTTTAAATATATATTTGTCATTTTGTTATATTAAAAATTAAATATGACGTGGTTTAATATTAAAAAATTTCAAATTAATTTAAATTTTTCTATATAACTTCATCCATATTATCTTATAATATATTATTTTGAGTTTCATTCAGTCCCACTTGCTCTTAGTTTAGCATCATGGCTTCATCTTCAATCCAGGTTATTTTCACTGCCTCTTCCTTCTACTAACCGTTAATAATGATCCCTTTTGTTGTCTGCAAGTCGCTCACGGCTCCATACCACATTTGTTGTCCTTATCGTGGTCTGTCTTCATTTCCATGCGCGCCTTCGATTGCGAAAAAGGCCAAGACAGTAAAGACACAACACAGAGAAACATCTACTTAATGTACACATCCACCAAATATATATATATATATATTCATGGCTTTTGATATGTCAACATTCTCAATTCTCTCTCTCTGTTTTTTTTAATTCATATATGCATATTATTGATAGTGCTCTACCATGTTCACGTGGGGCCCCGGATGGCTTTTCTTGAATGTCGGAAACATAATCTCAACAACTGAAATAATGACTTGTTTTGTTGTGCTTGTCAGTTTTATGACAGGCTTACTGCTGATGGCCATCGGTGTTAATTAGATTGCAAACTTCAGTAAACATGGAACATGATCATGTACTATTTGCTGCAAAGTAACCAAAGTTTGAACCATCTTATATTTTATTAATAGTCACTCCTGCATTCAATGCTCTCACAGGCATATGGCCACCAACTCTGTTAAACCATCATTCAATTACAAAAGTTTGTTAAATGGTAGGCCAAGACGAATTGCAACCAGACAAACAAAAAAAAACAAAAAACAAAAGGGAAATCTTAAAAATTTCAGTCTTAATGTTAATTAGGAGGCAAAGCCATGTCATTATATTTGACATGTCGGCCGGATGAGACCCAATTTGCAATTGTCACTCGATCCACTTGAACAGTGTTGTCAATAGAAGTCGAATAAGATTTGTACAGAAATTGCAAATTTTTGTACTCTTCGTTGTTGAAATATGCCATCTACATGTAAATCAAATTCAAATTTATGCTCTTGAAGTGGTCAGAAGTATGACTATTTTTCCTCCAGCCTTCAGAAAAACGTAAATGGCTAAACCTTTCCTAATCTTTTGATCTCCCGTTATCACGTAGCATGTACCGGAAAAAAACAAATCCACTACTGGGAATTAGTGTATTTTGACACTGCCTTAAATTCTTCACCCACTGAACCCTGCTACCAGGTACTAAAACCTTTCATCACGTACATTCGAGCCTAAAAAAATTGCAAAGTTCAGAATGCTAAAGAATTTTTCAGATGCAACATGCAGGTGACATTGTTACAAGGGTTGTCGTTCAGCGCATGCAAGGACGAGTTCGAATACGTGACATTTGTTCTTTTGGCCTCTGCCCATTGCATCGCATTCAATACAGCATATTCGTTACCTAGACAGGTCCGGCTGTCATGGGGACGAGTAGTGTGGTCAGGTTTCCTTATTTTTCAAGACGCTTGGCTTCATAATTGGATGTACCTGAATGATTGCGAGGCTTGAAAATTTAGCTCTCGGACACGTCACACTCTCTGCTGCCACCCGTGGGCCTTTTCATTTAACTGACGGGGTGTAATGTTGGTTAGAATCTGCTTTCTCTAAAGATTACCGCGGGAAGATGCCTGTCATCTTCCAATGCGCCTCTCATTTATGTGCATCGATGCTAATTTACGTGAGATGTTTTTTCTTTTTTCAAGAAAATGAGGTAATGTTTTTCGTGTGTGTATATGTAACATAAACTATAAAGCCTTAATCCTAAATTTGCTTTCAGATGAGTTGCACCTCTCGAGGGGAAAAATTTTTTTTTTTAATAAAAAAAAAAATAAATATATATATATATATATATATATATATATATATATATATATATATATATCTTACATTTTCTTGTAAAGAAACAAGAAGTAACTGAATTTTCCTTTACTTATCTTCTCAGGCTGTCATAAACATCTAAGTTTTACGTACGTGTCACGGGACAATAAGTTGAATCCAGTGTCACGGTCCTTTGGATTTGAATTTTGGGGCAGTTCAATGGATCGGAAGCTGGTGCTCGTTGGGTCATTTCATTCTGCCAAAAACCAAAAATTCTAATATATACAGCGCCCATTATCATCCGGACCTCACCACGGGGCACGGTACATTTACTCTAGCATTACACGAAGCCTAAATATCTTTTCTATAGCTTATCATTTTGCCAAATAATTCAAAAGATGCCGGTATAAGCGCAATAGACCAAAACGGGTCAATTTTTTGATAAGAAATGACATACGTGTACATCACTTTGGACAGCTCCACAAAAAAAAAAAAAAAAAAAAAAAAATTATTCATTTTTCAAGAGCTTCCCCAAAAAATTATTATATTTTTACTCAAAATTGTTGCGAAATTATTGACGATGGGCGGTTTTCTTCTCTTGAAGCGAAATAGGCGGTTTTCACCAATGGCTTTGCTCATAAACTTTTTATCTGGCAATCATTCAACAACGACAGCGATATAACTGCGACATGGGCATCCGGCTTCACTGTAAGTACCGGCAAGTACTGGGCCCGAGTGGGTCACACTTTACGACTAAAGGGAATGTTCCGAAGGAAGTATCTGCGGCGGCATGGAAAAGTGGGTCACGCTTTAAAAGATAATGCCTGCAGATCCGTTCCTGTTTGAAATAAAAACGTCCCGTACGATTTTATATCAAGGTGCCAGTTGGACGTGGGGCAAAGACTGACGTGAACTGCATTGTAGCCTGTCCAGCAAGTTGATAAAATGATAGTTACCAAATTCCCATGTTAGATACGATCGTAGAACTCTGTTTCCAGCTCCATCACCATCACAGATTCCTACTCCCTTTAGGGTCAGACTATCAGCTGGTTAGCTACTGCTTGAGTTTCTAATCCTTACTGCAAAGAGATTTGCCTTGCTCCTCTGCGCTCAATTTATCAGCTCAAACTCATTCAACTTCACTTTTTTTTTTTCTTTTTTTTTTTGTTTTCTATCAAAACGTTTTAAAATTGTTGCTCGAAATCTTTAAGTTTGCTCAAAGGCATTACTGTCGATGAATGAATCTGCAAAGGGAGTCCTAGATGGTCACGACATGTCCTGCATGTACAGAAAGAAAAAGAGAGAAAGAAAGAAAGATTATTTGATCATGTGCATTAATTGAAGAGTATCGTCACTTCAGATGGACTTTTCCCAGAAGTGGCAGCTGGTGGCCACTAATGTTTCATAAAAAGAAAGGTTACTGGTGAGCCATTGATGTACAACTTGATGATTAGGTTGAAAACAAAAACATGTGATCCCTCGTGAACCCATGTTTTCACTTGGCCCCATCTGGGGTCCTCTACATCGTTCTCTTCTTACATGCGGAGGTCTATAATATTTATAAATACAACCATGGTAGCATTATTTGACAGACAACACAAAGGCCTGGTTCCTCAATTCGTTTGAGATCTTCTCTTGTTTAATCATTACAAGCTATGGGTTTCCATCTGTCTACTATTGTACGTGCTAAGCAATTTCTTCACCGGTCTCCATATCTTTCAAGCCATTCCGGTTCAGCAACCACAGGTGTGCCCAAGGGCCACCTTGCAGTTTATGTGGGTGAAAGCCAGAAGAAGAGATTTGTCATTCCAGTATCATACCTGAAGCAGCCTTCATTTCAAGATTTGCTAAGCCAAGCTGAAGAAGAATTTGGATATAACCATCCAATGGGCGGTCTCACAATTCCTTGCAAGGAAGACATTTTCCTGGATGTCATTTCTTGCATAAATGGGTCACGAATATGAAAATATGCCACTGCTCACACAGCTAACAATAACAGTTTTGAAAAGTAGACACTTATGAGCAATGTAAAAATTTTATTCCCTATTGTTTTTTCTTTATATCACAATGAATATATGGATGTTAGTGCAGCTTACTAAAACTGTACTTCGAATTCGAAAAGAGCAAGCAATAACAAATTAATGTTTGTTCTTGCATTAGTCAATGACTCAATGAATATTTTTCTCTCATATTCTCGTGTCCACAGATTTTCATCTTTTGTTCATGGCTGCTTTAGCAAAATGAAAAGTTCTTCCCTACTGAAATAAAAAAAGATTTGCATCCGGTTCTTTTATGCTTTCATGTGCTAATTGCCATTTTATTGCAATTAACAAATTAAGAGGCATTTCTATCCAAAACAAGAGGAGACATTGTTTACTGTTTTTTTTTTTTCCTTGAATAGCGACAATTACATAGCACCTTAAAAAGCTGAAAAAAACAAAAAATATACTTGGGCATAAGAACAGACGCAATAACGAAGACCCCTGGTAACCGGCTAAAAAACTGAAAGTCATGCAATAGCTCGAGATTTGGAGCAAAACAATACGGAAGACAATTGATAATACATCCACCGTACATGAATGAGGACGTGGGCATGCATATACTATCTACTTCAACCAGCAGCAATAGCTACTGTAGTCTTATCTTTAATGCTCATGTTAGATGTTTGCAATTCCCTCAAACAATTAGAGGGGAAGCAGTTAGATGTCTCAAGCATGCTGCATTGCAGGTGGCCGACTAGCATGATTCTTAGACTAGCAACTAAGTTGACAAAGCTAGCTGCTTACATTTCTGATGGGTGTGGGGCTGTTTTCCAAAAGAGGTAGGGTACAATGTCTTGTGCGGTCTTGCTTGTTAAGTTCTTAATGATGATGATGAGTTTGAAGACAATACCATGTGATTGCGTGTTACCTCGGCCCCAACTCAAAAGCCTAAACCACTAGATCCTAAGGAAGAAAGATTTTCCTGCCTATTCCTTATATATATATATATCTACACACAATTGGCCTGGCAAGCCAAACTCAAGCATTCACGTTCTCCAAACAGCAGTTCCAATTCATCTTTCTTGTTATCGTATCATACACCCACAAAATGATGGGTATCCAGTTGCCCCGCATTCTCCACACTAAGCAAATTCATCAGGGATAGTCTCGGGTCCTAAAGGGCTACCTGGCCGTATGGAGAAGAACAAAAGAAAAGATACGTGATTCCAGTTTCCTACTCAAACAAACCTTTGTTTCAAGAGTTACTGAGCCAAGCTAAAGAAGAATATGGTTTTGATCACCCAATGGGAGGTCTAACAATTCCTTGCCAACAATACATATTTGTTGATATCACTTCTTATTTGAATGAATTGCAGAGAGGAGACTAGCATAGTTTGAGTGATGAAATTTTATAGCATTGGTTGATACTTCTAAGAATATGTAAAAAATTTTCTTTTCCCTGAGTCCTGCAACACAGAAGATTTCCATGTTTCACAAACCATGGATGCATACTGTGGGATACCAACTTAATGTAAAAAAGGGTAATAAAAAAGTTTTGATTCTTGACCTTTGGTTATTATCATTTCTCAAGTTGAAGAATTTTTTTCATTAAGCTGTTCTTGGTGTCATAACCAGAGGCTTCTGCTGCTAAAGATGTTGGTGCTGCTGGTTTGCTTCCCAGGCGCAGCAGACTTCAGCTTCTAATTTTTAGTTTCCCTCCAAGGTCTAAGAGTTAGTTAAGTTAGTTAACATGTTATTGAAACAAGTTTTTAGGCTATATGTTAGCTAGCTTCACTTTGTATCTTGCATCTATACTTAAGTTAGTTTGAATTAAAATTATGAAATTTGTATTTGAATTTGAATTATGTTTTTTGTATTAACTGTTGTAACTTCACAGATTTCAAATTGAAATCTGTGAAGAGATCAAGCCAAGTATATAAGCTAAATGATGACCAATGAAATATGTTTTTTCGAGGTCTCTCTCACATCTCAAACCCCTCTCTCTCTTCTTTCTGCTGCAAGGTTGCTTAAGCTACTGCAACTGCAGAATAAGAACAAGGAAAAATAACAGAGCAAAGTAACATCTGCAATGGTAGATTATTTCCGTGATTTAAAAAATGGAGAAAATATTACAGCAATATTTGTGTAAGGGAAATTATTGCACAGAGACAGCCCCAACAATCTCCTTGGTTGGTAGGCAAGAGATCTGGTAATGTTCTAGATAGCTGAAAAAAGAAGTTATTAAATCTGGTAATGTCAAGGTGAAGCTCATAGCAGGGTCTGAACATCTTCTGAAACCTCAAGAAAAGCACTTTCACTGTTTCGCTTCTAGGGCCAAAGTAAAAGCCAGAATGGAGAAGAAATGGGGCCAAGTTGGTACCCAGCTATCAATCTGATTAGGCTATCAATTAAATTAAATGTCAGCTATGCTTAATTTGGTAATCTAAAGAAGATCTTGATTGGGAACAGTGATAGGTTATGCTCAACTTAATGTCCTAAAGCAGCAAATGCCGGTGATTACTCAATAAAAAAGGGAAGCTATAAAGAGCCCTGACTTCTTGCCTATAGTTTAAGCTTTGCTCCTGAATTTCTGCAATGTTTTGCTACCTCTACCAATTTCGGGGTTTAAGTGTGAGAGACTAGGAAAATCCAAGGTCATAGGATCACAAAAGAGAAAAAAAAAAGAAAAGAAAAAGAAAAAGTCCAACTGTTTCGCCAAAAAATAAGCAAAAGTGAAAGAGAAGGTATGCAAGCAACTTTGAGAGTAGTCATTAAGATTCAAGGGCCACTGCCTTATCAAGGAGGCACAAGAAAAAAAAAAAAAAAAAAAGAATGAACCTATAAATTGAGCATAACAGAAGACAAAAAATCAATTTGATGAATTGATTGATTTTTGGCCACTAAATAGGGTCTATCTAATTTCAATGCATTGATCGTATGCAAGGAATTGATTCCCGCACAAGCAGTGATAACAGAAATTCTAGCCTATTATGCAAAAGCGCCAAATACTCCTACGCTGGGAACACACATCCTTGAAGTAATTGATCATAAATGGAAAGCAAACTAAAGGTGCAATGTATGAAGTAAAAAATGTTGCATTGGGTTACATGTAAATATGTCTAAGGGAGGGAAGAAGAAAGGAAAAGGAAAGCGGCCCCTAAGGACTATTGCGAATGGAGAGAGAAAGAGAGCCAGAGTACCCAAACAAACTCAAGATAAACTGCTACACACAAAACTAAAAGGACTCTACAACACTTAAATGAGAAAAGAAACATCTGAAGCGTACCAAAAATTGGATATGAAGCACGAACAAGACGAATAAAGCAAATCTCTTCCCCCACAGATGAGACGAATGCATGATAACTAATATTGCTTCTTGTGCGGCTTGTGACGAGAAAATTGGAAAGCAACACACGCTGAAGCAACAATCCAGAATTACGAAGAAACTAAGCAAGTGCAAACAACTTATTGTGCTTGCCAAAGAAACCGCAATGCTGACAGCTATTTTGACTCCCAAAGTCCAGGAACCAGTGCATGAACTTCCTACAGAAAGATAACACAATCATCAAGTAGCTAAAGGAAAAGATCTATGTGATTTCTCATGTTTGTTTATTGAAATACTATTATCTAGCAAGCAGTCTGGACAAATGCTACGATCTATGCACAACATACTTGATTTCTATGCAAGACATACATCCAAATGAAGACAGAAGAAATGCTTACTTAACCCTTCATTAGATCCTTAAAAGGATGAAGCAACTTTAACGCATGGAAAGCAGCACGCCCGGTTATCCTCAGCTTTCCAACAGTCAAATAAAATTTGAACAATGAATGCAGAAACTTACAGGAAAGGTCCAAGACAAAAGTCGAAGCTCCAAATAAACAATTATATGTGTGTCATAGTTCAATTAAAAGTGAAATTCCAAAGTATACTTACTAAGATGTAATTTCGGTCCAGCAACCAGAGAACATGGGCATGCTGGCACAAGAGTAAACAGGAATAAAACCTCCAATTCCAAACACCTCGATCTCCAATAAACAAGTGTTATAAATGGATCAAATTCAATCAGTTCATCAATTATTCATTTCTGCAATGGGTGTATCCAATCGTTATTTGTTTTACAGCATGCACCAATATAAACTTTTTATAAACTCCAACCTAACAATTTATACAAAAACATAAACCAGAGGGCAGAGCATAACTTACATGATGAGCAAGACACGTTTGCAGTAACAGGTAGATGTTGTATGTTCTGCTTACCAATAGAAACACTAGCCCATGCAAAAAACCTATACGAACCAGTGTCATGCACATCTGAATGTGTGAAATCTACGTAGTCCAGAAACCTACATGTAAATTCCTTAAAAGTGGAGATCACTCAAACCCAAATGAAGAGGTGAAGAGACCACGAGAATCTCTGATCTTGAGAAGCAAATGACAACTACTTGAATGGGCTTCGAGAGAGTTATTCCATTGCCAAGAGTCATAATTATGTCGAACCATAATAAGTCGCCGGCAGTTACACTACAAGGTAAAGTGCAAACTCACCAAGATGTAATGCATCAAGCACTACTATATACTACAACAGAAATTGAAGATGAGAAAGTTAGCAACAGATATTTTCACTGTCCCACTTACAAAGCCATTAAATGAGCATTGGTGAGAAGAACTTGTATCAAACTATAGCCGTCCACTTTGAAAGAAATGATACAATGTAGTCAAGAAAGTTTATTTGGCATAATGAATTTCACTGAATTCCATCACAGAGACAAAGAGTAGGCAATCATACATATGTATATCAGCCTTTGAATCATAAAGCATGGCACATTCATGTCAATATAAGCCCCCAAATGCAGAAGAGCACAGCCTTGATGCCATCAACAGCTGGTAGGGTCTCCAAGAGCAGAAACAACAAAAAGAAGGATCATAATGACACTAAAAAATAATTGGTGCGGAGTATGAGGGCATGGGCTACAGGCGCACAAAATTTAACCTCAATTCCCTTGGACACTATTTTATCACAGAGACCACGTCTAGTTGCATATTCCGAATGGTCATTATACCCAGTAGTCACTAGATCATTGAATAAAATACATTTAACTAGGTTGTCAACACTAAAATAGAACTGAAGGGTATGTGCGAATCAGTACATAAACGTACAGACACAACCTTACTTCTTAGAATTGCATTCACAATGCATTTTGAGCCTCTAAGCAACAAATTTTTTCCAGTTATTGCTGTACATAAGCTTTGAAACTTAGCAGAGAACAGCTCATAAGCTACAAGAGCCAAATACGTAATAAGAGGTTAGCATTATATCATTTTTTGAAAAAGAGGGGGAGGGGAGAGGAGAGCTGAAAAAGGTTGACATATTCTCGGGATGAGTGGACTTACCATAGTTAACCTTAGAAGCCAAAGAAATGGAGCAGTTCCTCTCCTACTAGATAAGGGCAACCACATTGCCAAAGGCATATAAATACATGTGAGTCAAATGTGATTCTAGTAATCGGTAGCACAGTCCACTTTCTGGTAGAAACACTAGCCCATGTGCCACAATCATCTGTGGAGACAATTTAAACTGTGAAAGGGGAGAAGAAGAGAACACCTTGAGAAGCAGATAACAACCACTCCAAAAAGCTTTGCTGAGTCATTCATGTGAAACCATTATAGGAAAGATGTTGATAAGATCAAGTTGACATTATGCAAATATCAGCAGTTAATATTTACATGAACCCACTGACCAAAAAATTATGTGACAATGAATGTCATTAACTTGAATCAACCTTAGCTGCCCAATTCTGACAAATGAATTCCAAAAGGTGAAAAAAAAAAAAGACATGAAAGATAACCTGAAGATAAAACAGAAGCTCTCACTATACTCAAGCCCTCTTTTAACCCATAGTTAACCTGTACAGAACAGCATGGTTATGCCAATCAGGAAAGGCTACTGGCTTCAGATGTCATATAATAGTCATAGAGCCCAATAGCAGCCAAGGCTCCCAAGTGAATTGGTATCAGGATCAGAATTAAATTGCTACTTAATAGTGACACAAAGGCAAGGGTAGGAAAAATCGGATGGATTTATATCATCATAAGGGAAAAGGCACCCACAATGCTGAAAGTTCAGAACACCAGAGCTGCAACACCCTGGGCCCCATCAATAGCTACCATCTCCTACAAGGAAAAAACCACAAAGAAAGATCATGATAACAACCCACAAAAAAAAGAATTGATACTGAGATTGGCGGACTTACCCGTATTTAGCATTGGAAACCAAAGAAATGAAGCAGTACCTCTCCCACTAGATAAGGGCGACCATATTGCCGAACATATATAAATCCATGTTGACTCAAACGTGATTATGGTAATAGGTAGCACAGTAGCCCACGTGCCACAATCATCTGTGGAGATAATTTAAACGGCAAAAGGGGAGAAGAAGGGAACACCTCGAGAAGCAGATGAGAACCACTCCAAAAAGCTTGGCCGGGTGTATCTCCACCGCCAGAATCATGCATGTCAAACCATTATAGGTATGTTGTACCCTTGTAGGTAAGACCAAGGTGACGTTATGAAGATAAGAGCAATTAATATTTACATGGATCTACTTACCAAATAACTCAATGGCAATCAGTATCATGAAATTGTATCAACCATAACTGTCCAATTCTGACAAATGATTGCATTGCAATCAATAAAGTTTCATAGTATAAAAAAAATGTGACTGAATTCCAGCAAATGAAGATAAAGAGCTAAAAGATAACCTGAAGATAAGCAGATGCTCTCGTATCTTTTAGCTGGTTAACCTGTACAGAACAGCGTAGTTATGCCAAACTGGAAAAGCTACCGACTTCAGATGGCACACAATAGTCATATAGCCCAATGGCAGCCGAAGGCTCCCGGGTGAATTAGTGTAGGCTCAGAATTCAATTGCTACCTAATAATGGCACAGAGGCAAAGGGTAGGGAAAGTCAGATGGATCTATACCATCATAAAGGAAAAGGCTCTTACAGTACCGACAGCTCAGAACACTAGAGAAGCACAACCCTGGGCCTCATCGATACCCGCTATCTTCTAGGAGGCAAAACCAAATAGAGAGAAATTATCAACCTGGGCCACCCCCAAAAACAAGGAATTAACACTGACAAAGGCAGACATAATAAGTGCAAAACATTCAACAGCAATTGGCACAGATATTATCAGGTGTACCATGGACACTGAAGCTAATTATATTTTGCACTACCATTACGCCAGCAGGATTCAACAAGCCAATATACAAATCTTTGTTAACAGAACATCAATTGCCTTAGAAGGAAGCAGAGAAAAATCCAACTGGTCACCAAGACTGACCATGAAAGTATGATTAGTCCACCATTATACATAAAAAGAATTGGAAACAGAGCGGTCAAATAATAAGAAATTATATCAAGAACCTACAATTCCCTTCCAGAAGGATGAATAGAAAGTTCAAGCCCAAAAAATAAATTAGATCAAATATCTATCATTATTATTGTTGTTGTTGTTATTATTATGTCTTTCTTTAGAAATCTGAAGAAGGAAAAGAGAACAAGAAAAGTTTGAGCGCTGATACGGGCTTAACCATATGTAAAGAAACGAAGAAAAGTGCCAACGAAATTTACCGAGTTTTTTTTTTTAAAAAAAATATATCTTCAAGATTCCACCATATCCAAGAAAATGCTTTGAACAAGAACATTATAATCTCAGCTTATTTATAAAATTTGATAAAAGAACCCAAAATCAATCAAAAAAAGCCGAAAAGAACCGAGCTCGACAAGAATTGGAGAAGAGAAAAATCCTATAATAGAGAGAGAGAGAGAGAGAGAGAGAGAGAGAGGGATGGCCATAAGGCCGCCGAGAAGAAAGAGCCATTGCCATTGGTTTTCTTCTTGTTTCGGTCCGCTCTCCTCTTTCTTCCTTCTCTCTCTCTGTTTTTTTTTTTTTTGGTTGTTTCTTTTCCGTTGCCTTTCATTCGCTGCGATTTTGAGAGAATAGAGAAACGCGGAACTGTAACGGACACATCAGCCGCAAATGCTTACGTTTATATAGGGATGGAGCAGACCGGGCGAGCGGGTAGGTCGGTGGTTAGGCGAAGTTAAATTACATCAAAGCCCCTGAATTATTGCTACGGTTTAAGCATAATTGTCACCCCAAATTTACCATAAGTACGAAAATACCCTTTGTTTCTTTTGAAGCGTTCGCCATTATTAGGAATCTTTGCAATTCTGATAATGAATTTATTATATGAGCTTTTGAAATTATAAAAAGCCCAAACTATTCGGGCCCGTCAAACTTCAAGGTTCGAAATTGGTGGAAGCAGCCTCCGGCTTGGAGTCCATGGGCCCTGAATGGGCCGGAACAGATTGGGCTTTTTTGAAAATCATAATCGGTCAATTTGTGGTCCAATCCAAAAGCCGAAAGGAAAGGGGTTAATGTCTCTCCATCGCCCAATGAACGACAAGAAGCTTCCATTTAGAGTCCACGTGGCCGGTCCATCGTGCAGCTACGTCACCTGCTGTTTCTTCTTTCTTTTTCGGTGCGGGGCGCATTCCTCACGGCGTATATTTTGATAATTCTCTCCGTTGCATAAAAGACTACATAGAGAAAGAGAGCCCCGGAAGGAGATGAGAAGAGCGTCTTCAATTTCTTCTTCTTTCGCTTCAACGGCGTTAGCTCCTCGGTCAAGAAGTTCCTCCGTTCAAGGAGCCGTCAATGGCCTTCGCTTCTGCTCTGATCTTAATCACTTCTCTTCTCCAAAGCCTCCAGGTCTTCTCTCTCTCTCTCTCTATCTGCACCCGTTCATCTCATACTGAGATAATGCTTTGCAAAGCGAATCTAAAGCGTGTCGGCTGGCCGAGACATGTCTCGGGAAGAACCGGATATGTTGGCCGATAGCCTGAAATTTAACTTTTGCCTCTCTCTACGCCCTGAATCTAAAAGGAAGCATTCCGTACAAGAAGACAGCCTGATAGCTGTGATTTATGTACAGAATGTCCTGTGTCAAGACTGCAAACATTTCGTGCGGGGCCAAGTGAAGATGGTATTGCCATGGAGGCTTTTGAAGTTAAAACGTAGTCGCCTACTGTATGGCAAAATCATAGCGAAACAGTCTATTAGGAGCTAACTTTAGAGGTTTCCTATAATTGGTTAATCATAATCCTAACATTAATATCTCGAGAGACACAAAAGCATTATGATGTCAATCTAAGAAAAAGAAAAAGGGGGTTTGAATGGATTATAACAGCTTGGCTTTAATGCTTTGGAACTAATCAATCTCATTAACTGTTTTAGTGATTCTTCCTTATATTTATCTTAATGTTGTGAGGCCCAAAAAAAATATAATTGTTTTAACAGGGCCCCTGACACGCTACAAGGAAATGGTATGTGAAGGGAAGCTGCAGCACGATCCTCACCAGGAAAAGGTTGCCTGTGAGTTGGAAAAGTTACGTGGAAGATTGGAACAATATGAGAAAGATATGGAGGATTACCATGTACACTCTATGGCTTATTTTTCCGTTGAAATGCCTAAGATGATAGTTTTCTCCAAATATCTGTATCTTCTCCTTATGATTTTCAGGTTAAACTTGCCATCTGGGAGAAGAATAGAGAGAATGAGCGGCGCAAGCTTTTGATGAAAGAAGCAGGGCAGAAGCAGCAGAATGGCACATGGATATCAGCAAAGAAGCAACAAAATAGACTTCTCAAAAGATGGGTTTCTCGGTACGACGTGGGATATCTACAATTCTGTTATAACCTATTATTGGAAACAAATCCACAGTTTCTTTACTCAATTAGTACCATTTTACCCTCTCTTTTTGTGGCTTCTGGAGTCAGTAAATTTACTTGGACTGCAATTCTAAGTGGTTATGTATTCAAGAGAGTATGAAATATGAAAATTTGTAGGATGTGAGCTACACAACTCATTCTGTAACTATCTCTTATTTTACAGTCCACTGTAGTTTATGTCAACAATGTCATGTCCAATTGCTTTGATTTCACCACTGCCTTTTAAGCATCTCCATCAGCATCCACCACAGGCTGCTGCCAGACATTGCTTCTGATACTGGCAGCCATTGCCACTGAATGATCACTATGTTTGCCTCATTCTGTTTTTTGTTTTTATGAGAGATAATGAGCAGATATGAAACATAATCAGAGAAAGTTGTTTCTAAATGGTTTTGAATGCTTTTGATTGAAGTTATTTATCTTGCATTCATGAAACTTCTGTGGCAGATGATTTCTGGGACTGCAATTTATGAATTAGCCATTATTAACTTTTAGAGTTTAGCTGCAGGATACTCATGCACCTATGATCTTTTTTCACTCAAAGCACATGTTGGCTTCTCTTTTTGTGGACTTGTAAAGTTTCATAGGATTTATTTTGATTCAGGAAAATTCCTGAATATATTGAACCTGGAGTGGGTAGATGGGTTTCCTACCTAAATAGAGAGAAGAAGTTGGATTCACTTCTTGGTGTCTGCCCAACGGCTCCTCCTGCCCCAAAAGGAATTTTCTTGTATGGCAATGTTGGAAGTGGTATGCTGCTTTGTGAATATGTAATGTTTAAAAACAGCATGTCCATTTGGCACGTTTATCTTATCATTATGCCTTCCATTACTTTTAAAGCATTTTTTGAATAAATTGCTGCTCTGCTTATTAGCTTTTTCTTCATTTTGACCTTGCATGTAGATATTTTTGCTCATAGATACAATAAACTGAAGATATTTTTCCAAACACTGCAGGGAAGACAATGCTTATGGATATGTTTTATGGTGCCACTGATGAGGTTGTTAGACATAGGAAAAGGCTTCACTTCCATGAGGTCAGAATTTTTTTGTGCTACCATGATATCGTGAAGCCTTTTATGGTCTCATTTATTGTGATTTGACATCTCAATCTGCAGTTCCATTTCACCACACCCGTGCATCCACATGACCCCTCCCCTCCACCCCCAAACTTTGGAATATCCTTTAGTGCTAAACAAATAGGATCCTTCACATCTGTATCAAATTAGGGCCTGATTACTTGGTGTTTATATGAGCTGCATGGTATATCATATAGCAAACGATTTTTTTTTTTTTTATTTTTTTACTGTCATTATTTGCAGGCCATGTTATATATAAATGAGCAGATGCATAAGGTATGGAAGAAGCAAGTGGAGGAACAATCTCTACAGTCATGCCTATCTTCCTGGATTATGAATCTCCCCTTTGATATGAAAGTCAAGGAATGGTTAGCTGCCGAAGAGAGATATAAGCAAGAGATGCAGATGAGAAACATTCTTTCTCAAGTAGCTGATAAGCTTCTTGTGGACCAGCAATTGGAACAAAAGGGGGCTAGTGTTCTTTGCTTCGATGAGATACAGGTAAAATCAAACATAAGCTGAGTCATTGATGTCACAAAATGGTGAATCTTGGTGCTGTCAGCATTCGTTGGTAGTTGATTCCTGGGAGATTGTTTATTGGCTAGGCCAATTGACTTGATGTATTATATGCGTTGAACTTGTGAATTCTTTAAGACTTAAAAGTGTATTCTTTCATATTACAGACTGTTGATGTATTTGCTATTGTCGCCTTATCTGGAATTCTAAGCAGATTGCTGACTACTGGAACTGTTCTTGTGGCCACCAGTAACCGAGCACCAAAAGATCTAAATCAGGTAGTTTTCTTTTTCCCGTTTTCCCCCCTTTTCTGCTTCTTCTTCTTCTTCTTCTTCTTCTTCTTTTTTCCTCTTTCATGATCCTGTAAAATCTGTTTTCTTATTCTTTTCTTTCCTTTTTTTGTTGCTAACCAAATCTTCATTATACTTCTGACATCTTCGTGGGATCATGGGCTTTCCTTCTTGTGAAAAATTCCTTTGTTGCAAAATTCATACTAATCTTGATCTGTTTTTTGCCTCACCTACAGGATGGCATGCAGCGTGACATCTTCTTTAAATTGCTTAACAAATTGGAGGAGCACTGTGAGATTGTTAGGGTTGGGAATGAGATTGATTATCGCCGTTTCATAGCACAAAGATATAAAGCCCAGGTAAGACGTTAGAAGTGGTTGGTATTTGTTTGCTTTTATTTTGATGGATACTTTCATTACAATTATTAATGCTGGGTTAATTTTCCATCCTTAATATTATTGTGTAAGAAGTGTTTTTACACATTTCTGGCCATGAGTGTCTTAAAATTCTGCACCAACAGAACAACCAAACTATGCAAGCCTATCCCCCAATTTGCAATTTCATGGTTATGGTTCCAGATATCATCAGTTATGACTATTTACTCTGTCCAAATCTTAGTTGTTTACCTAACACTTGAAGGTGCCAGCCCTTAGTGGTAAGTATGTCTGTTTATTGTAATTACCATATTCCTTCTGGTTGGCTGAGTAAATGGTAGCTTTTGATCTCTCTGGTAATCTTTTTTTTTTTTTTTTTTGGCGTTCATTTTTTTGATCTGTCAATTAAAACAAATTTCAGCCTTTTACTCTTGCACCATATTCCTTAGTACCTTCATGGCACTCTTTCTGCTGTCTTGCACTCCAAGTGGCTTGGGTTATTTAGGTTGTTCATGATTGAAAATTTTGAGAAAACCTTACATTTATATAATTCTTTATTAGAACCTTAGTTCAGCCTAGAACTAGTGATATATTCTATATTCTCATTAATGGCATAATGGAAAGCTAAATAGAGATTATCTTCTTGTTTTGTTCATCTGTGTCAAAATCATAACTGTGCTCATGCAGGTTCACTATTTCTGGCCCCTGGAAAGCAAGGTTCTCAGAGAGTTTGAGAAAATCTGGTGTCAGGTCACAAGCCAGTTTGGAGGGCAAATCACCTCTAATACCATTCCTGTTATGTTTGGGAGGTACTTTAGATGTCATAGCTATCAGCTATTAGATGTTCTCCATATTGTTTGACACAATGTTTTGCTTTGGTGCCAGAACACTGGAGGTCCATCAAAGCTGCAATGGAGTGGCCAAGTTCATGTTTGAGTATCTATGTGGTCGGCCGGTATTTTACTTGGCATTGTAGCAGTTTCCAATCACCTTTTGTTTGCCATTTGTTTGACTTTGTTTGTAATAGATTTTAGGTGCATTGATAACCTGTACTGTCAACAGATTTACTGTCAATATCTTAGTTATCTGACTATTGGTCTCTGCCTATCTATGTGTAAGTAAACCCAGCTAGAGGAAGGAGAGCTCCATGAATGAGAAAAAAAAGGGGAAGAGAGATACAAGGCAGTATCCCATAAGAGAATAGCAGAACGAAAAATTAGGCATCATCCTACCCGATATTAGTTTTCTATGCATGAGATATGAGCAGGGGGGCATATGATGTCTTGCAAAGTAGGTATCTGAGAAAAATAACACAAAAGGCTCCAGGATTAGAAACCTAATGGCTGCTGAGTTACACCATCTTTGGAGTCTGCCTGTTCCCCTTCTCACATCTGCACTAGGACTGGGAAGACATTTGAAATTCTTGGTTTTGAGATTATTCACTATGAACTCTCTTTTAGCAATCATTCAATCTTTTTTTCTTTGAGTTTCTTCCATTTCTGTGGCGATTGATCTTCTTATGTATTGTTTACAGCTAGGTGCAGCAGATTATATTGCAATAGCCAAAAATTATCACACTCTCTTCATCTCTGACATTCCCATGATGAGCATGCAAATCCAAGATAAGGTACCCTTTTTTTTTTGGTCCAGATGGTAGAGCAGTTGTGTTTTTACTTTATCCTGTATTAAGTGTGTTTTGAATAAGATTCCAAAGATGGTGGTCTTTAGTAATTTGACAAAAGCGATTTTATGTTTTAAACTTGGCTGATTGAAGTGCAATATTGCATGTACTGTTCTATTGAGGCCCGGATTCTCAGCTCTGTAAAATGATGGATCTGTGGGTGAGGAGATAGGAGATGGAAAAAAGAGGATAGAGAGGAAGAAAAATTTGGGACTTTTTTATCCAAAACTAGGGTGAATATTTAAAAAAAAAAAACACCATGCAAACTTGTTTAAGATCACCACTATGTAATTTGGTGTTTCCAACTCTGCTAGATCGCATGCATAAGACATCTTATAGCATATGAAGTGAATGTTCATGTACACAGTTTTTATCCTTGGATTCCTGGCATCCATTAAATGCGGAAGATTTGTGACCTTTTTTCTCATTCCTGCAAACTTTATGCTAATATCACCAATAAATTCCGATGTATCATTTTGCAGGCACGCAGATTTATCACCCTTATAGATGAGTTGTACAACCATCACTGCTGCTTGTTTTGTTCAGCAGCTTCTTCTATTGATGACTTGTTCCAGGGAACTGAAGAGGGTACACTATTTGATTTGGAAAGGTAGTTTTTCCTTTGTGTTTAGATTGATGTTAATTGATCACTTGTTAATTGACCTTCGTAGATTCTGCCTTCATTTATTTTTTCCCCGGATAATTTGATAGGTTTGATATTATGTGATTAAGTGGCCTCAGAATTAGCTTTTTGTAGCTTGCACTGTTATTACTGCTGGCACCGTTTATTATAATCTTGTGAAGTGTCCACAAAGGTGGCCATTATTGGGAAATCATATCTGTAAATGGGTTGGAAGTCTTTTGACATTTCTGTTGGATTAGACATACGGACTTAGTTGCCATCACAACAACAATGTTTTGCTAAGTGGCATCCAGTCACTTTCATTACCTAGTCAACCACGTATTTCTCTTACTCTCATTGATTTGACTTTTAATTGCCCTAATTTAGTTTGCTAAGTGGCATTGTGAACTTAAAATATAATATGCACGTCCCACTACAACATTCAATAATCTTGTTTTAGTGTAACATCTAAAGAAGCCAGTCATATTCTAATGCAAAGAATTCAGATGAGTACTTGAAAATAGAGACCTTGCATAGAGATGGTGTGTTAGGAGAGTACCATCATTAAGAGAATCCATTTCTTCCTGGAGCAAAGGTAGGAAGTTATTCATATGTACATATGGACCTATTTCAATATGATCCTACTGCTTGCATCATGGCTTGCAATCAGGCAGTTTCAAATAGGAAATCTATAATCACAGTTGCATGAGCTTTTTCTTTTCCCTTTTTCTGCGGCCCAGCTTCCAATTTGAAACAGAGACAGAGGGTGGAAAACTTCGCAGAGATGTTTTAGCTGAAGGCAATGCAGGTACTGGGGGTGCAGCAGCTAGCATAGTGTCTATGCTGTCTGGTCAAGAAGAGAAGTTTGCCTTCCGACGAGCGGTGAGTGGTTTCTGTATTTTTCAGCACATATATCCTCCTTTGTATTCTCTCTACTAAGAACAAGTATCAATATGCTATGACAATTATCAGTCATTACTCTCTGCAAGGAAAATGAGTACTTTTAGCTGAGTTTAGATATCCAATTTTTGAACAACTATTATGAGGGGATCATTATCATTTAGACTGCGTTGAAATACAGATGCCATGTTGACAGACAAGCCGTATGTGCAGGTTTCTCGCTTGATTGAAATGCAGACTCCTTTATATCTAGAAGGAGTCCAGACACTTCATCCTTACTTCCAGGAAGGACACCAAAGACTCGGAAATAGTAAGTCGGGCAATCGACAGCATGAGGCTTCGTGTTGAGGGGTCATTATTTTTTCGGTCTTACCGTCTCTCCTCAGCCTTGCAAGGCACGTGATGATGCAGTCCATCTCGATTATTTTCTGTATTTTTTTTTTTTTTTTGCCGTATTTATCATCACTACATTGGATAAGCCATGAAAGTATTATCATGTGGCTGACTGACCGTGCAGTAAGTCTATGATTGATTAGTGGTATATCGAAAATATTTTTCGGGGCCAAATTTATATGTAAAAATATAACCAAAAAAATATTATACAAGTAAAATTTTAATAATAGAAAAAAAACATTGGTTGTTCCGAACAATTTGCTCCCGTAGTTTTAATGTTTTGAAACTTTTGAATCATCGTTTTATTTTTTATACCGTTGAATATATATATATATATATATTTGTATAAAAGTAACCAAATAATCATCCATTTTTTAGTCTCCCGTCTTTCTAATATAACGGTTGTAGAAAAAGCTCATTGCGGAAGTAAGGTAGCTGAGAAGAAAATTTTTCTATCAATTACTATTAGTACAAAAAGTGTTTTGCAAGACACCTGATAGACTTTAACTAGAAGATTAAAATTGAAAATTTACCATACAATGGCAAACTTGGTGAAGTTACGACCTGTTGTGAAACTAAGAGACCAAGCTTAAGGACACTGATGGGCTACAGCCTCACATATCGTGATTCCAGAAAGTCTACTAAAGCCAGTAGTATCCTAAACTATTTTCTATGAAGGAGAGCGAAAATAGCGTCATGATGCTGCAAGTGAAACACTAACCAAAAACTGCAGATGACCATAGAAACAGCAATCTCAATGCCAATTGGGAAAAATAGTCATCCTAGTCACTGGATAACAAGCGGAGCCTTTTATCACCGACAGCATCTATCCTGATGTGCAGCCCAAAAACCGAGTGCCTACAAGATTTCCAGGCCAAAAAATGTCATAAAATAGAATTTAAAAATTACATAAAACTGTAACATCCGTAGTCATTTGTAGAGAGGTTATGTATTGTAGGCTTCTTCCAATCATTCTTGGCAATCAAAGCAGCTACTTCAGTCTCAATCTAATGCCTTTGCACGAGTAAATAAGAATGAGCAAGCAAGAAAATGTTACCAAGCACTACACCAAGAAAAGCTACCAAAACTAAAACTAAAGCATCATAAATTTTATGAACATTAAAGGCTACATAGACCAATGAGAAATCTCAATGGAAGAATGCTTATTGATCAAAGTTATCCTCCAACTCCCTAGATATTGCTCAAAGAAGATGCAGGATGAGAATATTAAAAGATACTGATTTGCACCAGAAAATAGGTAGCAGGATAGCATCAGAGATGAGCAGTTTGGTCGTAGAAACCAGTCACATTGCATGATAACAACCAACAGTGTAAAACTGTCACAATTTGCATATAAACCAATATGGTGAATAACCTTAACATGATTTCCTTTTCAAAAGGGTTATGGAGTATAATATGAAAGCAATGAAAGAAAGGGTGATTCTATATCGACCCAAAGTAATGTGGTACGCCAAAATGCTGGTGATAGTTGAAGACTTCTACGCTCTGTCATGCGTATGTTGTTTTGTGGGAAGAGAGAGACTAAATTAGAATAATTCATGCGAAACACCAATAGAAAACATGAAATCACTGTCACTTTTGCAGTGGCAGAAAAACCCCTACTGAAAGTAGTGAAATGTGTGATCACCATCCCAAGCACCAGGTGCCTCCCAAGATTTTTAGATCAAAAAGATGTTATTAAACTGCAATTAAATATGATTATACAAAATGTAACACATGTAGTCACTATTTCAAGATTATGTGATGCTGGGCTCTCCCATATTACTTTGACGAGTAAGATATCATCTTTCTATCATCAACACCTTGCAAGCACAAGAAAATCAAAATATCGATGCTAAAAAAAGAGACAAAATGGAATGCAGATCTCCACGTTAAAATAGATATCAAATTACTAATATGAAAATTAGACTGGGAACAAGATCACCCTAACCCTGTCAATGTTCATCTTTATCTAGGCACAGACATTAGATGAAACTTCAAGAAAGCCAGAGGAGGATTCATAGCATCCAACTGGTGAAGCCACTGATGACCATTTATACCTCAGAGCATCCAAAAAAACAGGATTTCCTTCAAGAAAATGGAATTTTAACCAGAAAACAAAGAAAGATAAGAAAGAGAAACAAAGATTGAACAATAAAGCAATATTAGTAAAATATTATGCACAAAATAATTGGAAACGGATAAGAAAATAACAACTAACAGTTACTTCTGTGCTCAGCATATCGAAGAAGTCGCCGAAAGATTATCGGAGGAATTTGGGGATTGAAAAAGAAATGAAAACAAATAAAAAGAAACACTATATCCAATAATTTCCGGCTCTCTTGAGCCATCAACTCTGCGTAACCAAGCCTACATTTCCTTGGAGAAGTTAAAAACTGAAAAAAAAAAAAAAAGAAAAAGAAAAAAAAAGAAGAAAAAGAAGAGGAAGAAGAAGAATTAGAAATAGAAGCAATGACGACTAAAGATCACCTCCGTAGCCTGTCAAAGAATTACATGGAGGCTCGAAGAAATTATGAGCTGAAAAAGGAAGGGAAAAACAAAAAGAAAGAAAAACGAAAAGGAAACGAGCGTTTCTTGGCACCGCTGCAACCTTTTATAGGTGCCGCTTGCATCGGTTTGACGCTTTTCCCCTTTTTTTTCCATTAATGCCTAAATTGCCCTCAAACATCCTTTCCAATTTCTACCTAAATAGACCAACAAATATGGGCCGGGCTTTAATGAATTGGGCCAAGTCTTTTTTGATGCATTATTGGGCCAGAATGCCAGATCCATAAGAGAAATTGACGGAGAAAATGATCAAGCAAACCACATGTAACTTATTGCAGCGGTGCCCAGAAAAAAGAATGAAACGGACTAATTTAGATCCATTAGGCCATTAAAAACGGAACTGATGTGGCCCATCTCAAAGCAAATGTCTGATACTAATGAACCCAATATTCGGCATGGCCTGCCCAAAACAATATGCCGATCAGTACTCTGTTTCGTCGGTTGCACAATGTAATGTACGAAACAATCGCATCGCCTAATCACGAATAGAGTTTGAATCGCACTGATGCTTCCTGAAACATAACTGGCCACTTACATGTCCCGCTTCCGAGCGGAGTAAGCAACAATCATCTGACACCGAGATCAAACTCTGTATGCATTGTTTGCTTGGTTACTAAAAAATAAAGCAACGAGAAAGAAATTAGAAATGATCATGAATATATTCTCATCTCTATTAAGCACTAAAAAAAAAAAAAAAAAACACTCTTATCTATAAGACAGTCTCGGTTTTCCAACTAGGATTATAAAACCAATGTACTGAGTTTTCAAAAACTGATCTCCCTTCCAACTGGTTTGAGGAGTAATTTCATTAACAAAATAAAGAAGAAGAAGAAGAAGAAGAAGAAAAACATGATGAAACCAATGAAAGAAGGGTGATATTGCTTTGAAGCGACATGGCATTTCAATTGAGATCATACAATGCTGTATCTTTGGACACCAGACCTTTAGGAAGGAGGAAGAGTGAAAATAGCGTGCTGCAAGTGAAACACAAACCAAAAACTGCAATTGACCATAGAAACAGAAATCTCAATGCCATGTAGGAAAAATAATCATCCTGGTAGCTACATGCATAAGCATAAGCTACAAACCTAAATGGATAACAAGTGCAATCTTTTATCACCTTATTGTCACAGAACAACCTGATGAAAGTATTTGAGTTATGTGATCTCCATGGCATCTATCCCAATTTGCAACTCAACCACCGAGTGCCTACAAAGTTTCCAGTCCAAAAGGGGTCAGTAAAATGGAATTTAAAAAGATAACGTAAAACTATAACATCTGTGATTATTTGCAGAGACAATCAAAACCACCTACTTCAGTGTCAATCTAATGCCCTTGATTGAGTTAATTAAGAAGAACTGAGTAAGAAAATGTTACCCAGTAGCCAGACACTCTAAGGCAATAGAAAGCTACCAAAACTACAACATGAGCATCATACATTTTTGAACTTGTTGATTAACATTCAATGCTGTGAGAACCAATGAGAAATCTTAAGACAAAGAATGCTTAAGATTAAAGTCAAATTTAAAAATTAAAAAAAAAAGCAATCAAAATTAAAAAATAAAACTAACCTAGAAGGATTATGCCATTGAAGCTTGTTTGGATCTTACAATTCCCATCTCTGCTTAACTGTATTTATAAACTCAGCAGAACCTAGGCAAAGCACAAGGACATCAAAATATTGAAAAGCGAGAACAGAAAAAAAATCCACTTCAACCATTTCATTCTTCTTCTTCTTCTAGCCTTAGAATTTAGATGAACCTTCAAGAAACAACAGAGGGTTCATAGCTGCCAACTGGTCAAGGTTGAGATCAAGAAAGTAGGATAAGTATGATATTACACAGAAAGAATTGGTAACTGGGTACATAAGAACTAAACATACCTCTATATTATTGAAGCCTGCGATTGCCTTCAAGAAAGTGGAGACCTAGCAGCAGGACATTCAGACATTTTAAGGAAAAGCCTAGCTGCACCTAAATAAAGATTTTGATTCAGCCCCAAAGACATAACTCTATATAAATGGAATGCAGATATCCATGCTAAAAGGCAATTACTTAAATCAGTCTCATTGTATTTGCTTATGTTGATTAAAACGAAGTGACAAAGTGTTACTGCCCCACCAGAGGTGCTAAGGCAAGAAATCTACAAAAACCACAACTAAAGCTTTGTACGCATTGATCGGCATTCTGGGCTACAAGAGCAAACTAGATTTTCAAGGTGAAGAATTTTAAAACATAAAATTTAAAAAAAAAAAATCAAATCAAAAAATAAAACTAACCTGGATTGGTTACGACGCTGAAGTTTGATTCAATTTTACAAATGGGGCTCCACATAGCTAAAGTCATGAACTCAACATAAAACCACCGCAGATTAAATTCGCAAAATCATAATAAAAATGCCCAACAAATGCGATATCGGATTACTAATATGAAAATCAGAGTAGGAACAAGATTCACCTTAACCCATTCAATGGTCATCTTTATCCAGAGTCCGACATCAGTTGAACCTTCAAGAAAGCCAAACGAAAGTTTATGGCACCTAACTGGTGAAGACTGAGGCCAATAAAGTAGGATTAACGTAATATTTTTACATTACAAAGCTGGAATCGGTAACCGAAGACATTGACGACGGTTTATACCTCCGTGTATCCAAAAACAAGATTCGAAGATGGAATTTGGACTGATAAAAGGAAAATAGAAAGAGAAACCAGGATTGAATAAGAAAGTAATATTAGCAAAAGATATTATGCACAGAGAATTGGAAAAGGATTAAAAATAACCATTAACAGTTACCTCCATGCTCAGCATATCGAAGAAGTGGACAGTTAACATCAAGTAGGATGACAAGAGGTTAGCAGAGAAATTGTATATTGAAAAAGAAAAGAAAATGAAATATACAAAGAAAGTAAACCGACAGTGGCCAAGATCTTGGAAAGGAAAATAAATAAAAAGATTACCTCTGAGTTTGTGAGCCTACGTCTTCTTGGAGAAATTAGAAACTGCAGAACAAAGAATAAAAAAAAAAAAAGGAAAATACAGAAGAGAAGAAAGATCAGACACGACTAGACCACTGGCCTCTGTGAAAAATTACACACAGATTAGAAGAAAATATAAACGGTAAAATACAAAATAAAATAAACTGCATCTATTAGTCTCTTCCTAATTAATATGAAAGTCTACTTATTGCAAAGGTAAAATTTAAATACATCTATCTTTAACTTTAAACTTAGAAACATTAAAGAAGAATATAATTATTTCTTTTATTATTGAAAACTTAATATAAAGAATTATAATATTCTTATATCTTTCAAATAGTATTTAATTGAGTTAAAATTTGTATAATTAATATAAAATATTTAATTTTTGATTTAACTATTAAAAATTGTGTTTTAAATAATATATATTTAAATTTTTCTTCATTATCATAAATTTATAATTTGAGTATTTTTTTAATAATTTTAATTAATTATATAATTAAAAATTAATTATAATTAAATTACATTAATTTTTAATTAATTATTAAATAATAAATATATTTTTATCATATTATGTACAATTAGAACTAAAATTTTTAAATTCTAATAACATTTTATTTTTTTATATGTGACAATTATGATAAATCATAATAATGAATATTGATTCATAGTTTAGTTAAATTAAATTTTAGTTAATTATTAAAAAATATTTAAAATTTATTTTAAATAGTTAAATTATTATTTTAAAATGTATTTATTAAATTATAGTTAACAAATATAATTAATTAATTTTAATTAACTTATTAATTTTTTAATTCAAATTAAATATATTGAATTTATTTGATAAGTTTAAAATTATTTTTTATTATTCTAATTTAATAATATAATATTGATTTTTAAATTAAATATTTTAATTTGTTAATTTTAAAAAATTATATAAAAATTAATATATTTAAATTTATTTATTGTTAAATTATCTCTCTAAGTAAAAGTTAAAAAATAAAAAATTAAAAAAAAAAAAAGAGAGAGAAATAAAATCCATTTCAACCATTTCATCCTTCTTCTTTCTCCGGACTTGGAATTTAGATGAACCTTCAAGAAACAGGAGATGATTCATAGCAATCAACTGGCTAAAATTGAGATCAAGAAAGTGGGATAAGTGTAATATTATACATAAAGAATTGGCAACGGAAGGCATAAGGACTAAACATACTTTTATATAAATCGAACCCCACGACTACTTTCAAGAAAGTAGAGACCTAGCAGTACGAAATTCTGAGATTTAAGCGAAAAGGCTAGCATACCACACCCAAAGAAAGATTTTGGTTCAGCCCCACAAGCGTACCTCTATGTAAATGGAATGCTTGATCTCCAAGCTAGAAGACAATTAAATCAGCCTCATTGTATTTGCTTGAATTGATCAAGATGAAGTGACAAAGTGTTACTGCTCCATCAGAGGCATGAGAAAGCCAAGAAAACCACAATTAAAGCATCATATGCGATGGTTGGCATTCTCGGTTGCAGGAACCAACAAGATTTTCAAGATGGAGAATTTTCAAACATAAAATCAAAAAGTTTTTCAAAAAAATCAAATCAGAAAATAAATTAAAACGTGGGTTCCGCGTACATACGTGTAGTTATAAACTCAACATAAAATCGCTGCAGATCAAATTCATAAAATCATAATAAAATACCTAACAAATAGAGATATCGAATTACTAATATGAAAATCATAATAGAAACAAGAATCCACCCAAACCCATTCAACTTTCATCCTTATCCAGGCTCAGAACCTTCGAGAAAGGCATGGGAGGATTCATAGCACCCGACTGGTGAACACTGAGACCAATAAAGTAGGAATTAGTATAATATCATAGAGCCAGAATTAGTAAAACACGATTTCCTTCAAGAAACATGGAATTTGAACCTGAAGGCAAAGAAAAGAACGAAGAAAAATTGAAAGAAAAACCAAGATTAGTAAAACATTATGCACAAAAGAATTCGAAACGGTTTAGAAATAACGGCTAACGATTAGCTATGCGCGATCAACAAGCCGGCAATGACCGTCAAGAAGATGATAAAAGGTTGTTGAAACAGAAAGCAAAGGGAAAAAATTAAAAAAAATAAAACATTATACCCAACAATGGTACTGTCCGAGCCTACAGTCCCTTGAAGAAATTAGAAACTGAGAACAAAGCAAAGAAAAGGGAAAATACAAAAGAGAATCAAGATTGGATACAACTAGAACAAATATTATACAACAAGAATTAGCAATGGAACACTAAAGATTACCTCCATGCTCTGTGAAAGATTACACAGAGGGAAATTTAAACTGAAGAAGGAAAAAAAAAAAAAAAAAGAAACGAGCGTATCTTGGGCGAACGAAGAGGAGTTTCCGTTTGGGAAAGACGAGAGAGTAGACGACATACTGACTAATGGAAGCGCACAGCTGTTCATTTTATATGTACCGGTCGCGTCAGCCTGACGCTTTTTGTTTTTTTCATTCTCTTAATGCCTAAATTGCCCTCAAACATCTTTTTGAATTTCTTCTAAACGTCGTGTCGTTTGCCTTTCCTTTTTTTTTTTTCTTTTTTCATTTTCCTTTGCGTGAAGCAGAAAATTTACAAGATAGATTTTGACTAAAGAAATCGGGAGTGAATTTTTTTATGGCTAAATTGTTAAGCTTTTTTTTTATTATTATTTAATATCCTTCTTTTCTTTCTTTTGATGTTTTTGCCTAAATCGGTATGGTGTTCACTTTTATGCCAAAAAAAAATCCGGCCAACGTGCGATAAGTCGGTCGAAAATTTTACGTCGAAAAACGGCATTTTCGTTAGAAGATGTTTTAATTTCTCAAAATTTCGAGGTTTATTTCTTTGATTTCTGATCCATCCATCCGTTGACCTGTTTCATACTAAATTTTTGCCGCGAAACGCTGTGCAATATGCTCAAGGTTTTGGACCGTTAAAAACAATAGAATAACAAACGTGTCTCGGAGTTTTCCCCATCCGAATAAAATTTTCTCGTTATATAAAATGTACGCGTACATTAATTTGGGAATTTTCTGCCTCGAATATGGTCTCAAAACGAAGTTGATGTGCCTTTCTCTATAATCTAGTCCAGCTAGAAGTCACATCCACGAATGCATCCTCCCTGCAGGGAATTGTTAATCCGCCCATTGGGTGACTAAAACCGAACTCCTCTTCAGCGACCCTCAACAAATTTTGAAATGAAGGCTGGCTCAAATAGGAAACTGGAATCACAAATCTCTTCTTTTCAGTCTCCCCTACATAAACTGCCAGAAAGCCTTTTGGAACATCCGGAGATGTTGTCGAAGCTGTTTTGCTCAACTTCAACCCCAGTAAGCAGCGAACAATTTGCTTTGCAAGACCACCAGGCAAACGAAGGCCACCCATGATCTTATCTGGAGAAGGACAGTATCAAATTGTGAGTAATTCAAGAAGATTTGTTGCTGCTGAATTGAAAGCCACAAAGTTGTTTCGGATGAGAATTCCTCAGGGGGAGAACTATCACATTTTATTATATATAGAGAACTACTTTAAGTGGCTAGTAATAATTTGATAGCCTCTTTTCCAAAACATGGTCTATGTTCACATGGTCCTGTCTTCCAATTGATCAACAAGCATAGGATTCATAAGTTTATGTGTTACGTCTAGGTATGCGAAAGCAACGTGACCCTGTTGTAATTAGATAGCGACTCTGGGATATGATATGCTGACATTGACGCAAAACTGAGTGACCCTCTTGGTTAGTTATATGCCTGAGACAAGCTGGTGATCTTAAATCAGGTGGCCCTTTAACCACCAGACATCCTTCCACCTACTGGTTTAGAGTATGCACTCAACTGAAGTCGAAACGTGGAATGGACTAACAGGGTATTGAATACAGCCACGCATAACCGCATAATAACTTGCTTGTCCCAGGCTTCTTACTAATCCAGGTTCATCTAGTCATGCATCTATATCAGCATTAACTATTGCTTGTCTATTGGCCGTATGGCTTTCCAACATATAGATGCAATATGAAATATAACAGCTCTTCCAGTCCTCTATATCTGTTGATTGGTTGAAAGACAGGGCCATGTGACACTTCATGAACTACTACGTGATACTTCATGAACTATGCAGAGGGAAGATCCCAGTTGCACCGTCCGCTCTTGGCCACTGACTCCAGATGGTAGAAGATGGCTTTGCCTATATATGTAGCCTAGGATACCCACATCCGAACTCAACTCAAATCTCTCTGCAATTGTCTTTGCTTGAACAACAGACCTTTTTAAATTCATTCGATCCATTATCTTCCCAACAAATTTCGTCGTCAGAAGACCATGGCTACTAGTTTTAGTAGAAGTTTTGCCAAGCAAATTCTGGGCCGTTCAGAGTTCGCTACAAGCAAAGCTGCTTCAAGATCATTAGATGTGCCAAAAGGCTTCTTGGCAGTTTATGTAGGGGAGACTAAGAAGAAACGTTTTGTGGTTCCGAAATCTTACCTGAACCAGCCTTGATTTCAGGATTTGCTAAGCAAAGCTGAGGAGGAGTTCGGATTTGATCGGATCGTCCAATGGGTGGCTTGACAGTTTCCTGCAGAGAAGACACATTCATCCGTGTCACTTCACGCTTGGGTAGATCATGATAGAAACCCACTTTTTTTAGACCATCAATTGATTAATTAATTAATTAAGGGAATTTCTTAATTAATTAATTTCGAAGTAAAGAATGATGAACTTAAAACTACCTCGTAGCCATCAAGAAGATTCATTCACCCCCATGCTTAGAAAAGGCCTTTTCTTGTTCCCTCTCGATACAAACACCAGACTCAATTTCTTTTACGCCACCTGCCTCAATAAAAACAACCTTTGAATCTTTGAAGAACTGCCTTAAATTCATGAACCCAATAACTGATATCCGACTTTTTTCAAAATGGGTTTGCTGTTTATGCACTAACAACCTCCTCTCTCGTGCACACAATTTGCAAAACCGCTTTCCTTTACATAATTATTGGTTGTGCAGCTCCTTAATGGTTCCGTCTTCTACTCAAAATGCTAACTCGAGTAGGCCGATACATGCCCACGTGGCACAGTCAGGTTGGTTTTCTTTTGTTGTCTTGTTTTGTACGCAACTATGTCATTTGTTAGTGATGCGGCAATGTTGTTTGACGAAATGCACGAGAAGAACATCGTGTGTGCCAGTGGCAGTGCCCTTTTATCAGGTCATGTTGAGGCTAAGATGTGGAGGCGGGGACTCGAATTTGTTAGAAAGATGCATTCTTTGAATTTAAATTATTTTCAATTCACACCATCGGCAACACTACACTCGTCTCCAGGGTTATCCGCAATTGAATTGGGTTGGCAATTGAACCCATTTGCAATCCGTAAAGTTTACTCCTGCAAAATGATTTATTCTTGCAAAGTTGACACTGTTCCAAAAGGCTTGGACGTAACTTATCCATATAATTGAATCAGCTGGCTACAGCATGCCTTTGAGCTCTCACAGATAATCCACTTTTATGTGCTAGGATTTCTCTTTTCAATTCCCCTTTGTCCGCAGGTAGGTCCCTTTAATTTTCTTTCTCCTGGAATTGCCTGTCCTGTATGCATTCCAACAAAAACAGATTGAACAACTACCAAGGTCTCGATGCTGAGTTGCTGGACAGGACCATGTGCTCCTTTAGCTTCTAATTTCTCTCAACAAATTCCTGCAAGAGGGCCTCTTCACCTCTCATCCACATTTTCCTAGAATCCACACTAAACTTGTCTCAAGAGTGTTTCTGAAGCAAGAGCAATCGTGTATATGGGGACCTGACTAATTGTCTCGACCATGCTTATAATTCAGGAGTAACTTCCGTTCTACATCTGTGTCAACATTGACTGTCCAACCGTCTATCCCCAATCTAGCTGAACCTCCATTTGCCTATCCCTACAGGTGTGGGGCATACTGTTTTCCAACATATAGATGCAATATGAAGAGTAACAGCCCTTCTAGCCCTCTGTATTTGTTGATTTGTTGGAAGACACGGCCATGTGATACTTCATGAACTATGTCCTAAGCAGGCCCAGTTGCACCGTCCACTTTTGGCCACTAGCTTGAGACAGTAGAATACCATTTCATCTATATATAGCTAAGGATAACCACATCCTAACTCAACTCAGATCTCATTCTACACAGATAAAGGACCTCTCTAAGTTCACCCGATCCATTCTCTTCCAAACCAATCCCATCATCAGAAGACCGTGGCTACTCGTATTACTAAAAATTTTGTTAAGCAAATTCTCGGCCGTTCAGCGTTTGCCACCAGTAAAGCTGCATCGAGATCATTAGATGTGCCAAAAGGCTTCTTGGCAGTTTATGTAGGTGAGACTGAGAAGAAACGTTATGTGGTTCCAGTATCTTACGTGGGATAGCCTTCATTTCAAGATCTGCTGAGCGAAGCCGAAGAGGAGTTCGGATTTGATCATCCAATGGGTGGCTTGACAATTCCCTGCAGGGAAAACACATTCTTCCGTGTCACTACGCTTGAATAGACCATGATCGAAGACAACTAGACCGTTAATTGCAATGTATACAGTTTTTCCAGGATGGAAATCCAGTGTCACATAAACTGTTTTTTTTTTCATGAGTCTTTTTGCCCCCCACCCCGAAACCCCTTTTAGCCAGAGAGATTGATGGGAAAAGAAACAGATAATGCACAAAGACCTCATTCTATTTTCGATCCATGATCATTGCTCGATTTCTCTTGTTTTTAACGCAACTTTTTTCTTTCATGACCAATTGCATTGTTTTCCATACAAAAATAACAGGAACTAGAATGTCTGAAATAATTAATTTGAAAATCAATGATGGTTAACTTTTACCTGAGAAATGAACAAAAACATAGCAAGAAACTTCAAAATCTTCCTGTTCACAGGAGATTTTCCTTCTCCCTACCATGGCAAAGTGTCATTGGTAAGCAAATCCTCATGCCTGGCATGATCCATACAAATAACAGCACATGTTGTTCGGCTCCAAGTTCAAACCAGTCGACCTACGCAGCTACACTGTCATAATTGCTGTGATCTAGACAATGTGAAAATGTACTCGTCTGTAACAGTAGTCTCTTACTTGCTCGCTCATCAAACACCTCAAACAGCCAAGGTTTTACCTTCAATGTCTAACCAGTCAAATTCCAATAGCGCAAAAACCTTACAATCTGCAACTCAATTCTTGCATCATTCCTGTCAAACAAGGGATCTTGTAGCCATTAAGAAGCTCCACGCTTTCCTACTTAGGAAAGGCTACATCTTTTTCTGTCTTGATACAGCCACTAAAATCATTTTCTCTTACACCACATGCCACAATAAGACCAACGTCAAAACTTTAACCAACTGCCTCAAATTCTTAAACCCCCAAAACCCATTTCCCTTCAATGCATTGATATCCGATTTTTGTCGAAATGGGTTTGCTTTTTCTGCACTACAAACCGTTTCTTTCATGCACATAAACCATGTTCCATTGGATACCTATGCGTTGTGCAGCTGCTTAATAGCTTCATCTTCTATTCAGAATTTCACCTTCGGCAGGCAGATACATGCCCACGTAACCAAATCAGGTTGGTTATCTAGCGTGTTTGTGGGCAGCGCTTTAGTTGACCTGTACGGAAAACTGTCGTTTATCGATTTTGCAGAAATGGTGTTTGACGAAATGCCTGTGAAGAATACAGTTTGCGCAAATGCTCTTTTATCGGCCTATGGTGACGCTAGGTTGTGGAGTCAGGGACTCGAATTTATTAGAAAGATGCCTTCTTTGAATTTGAATTATGATCATTTCACCTTGTCTGCAACGTTACGGACATGTGCAGGGCTGTCTGCAATTGGGTTAGGCAGACAAGTGCACGCATTTGTAACCCGTAAAATCTACAACCTGCAAAATGATGTGTTCTTGCAGAGTTCTCTGATCGAAATGTATGGCAAGTGTGGTTTTGTAGGGAATGCATTGCAAGTCTTTAATTTGACAGGTTTGGGAGTGAGGGGAGAGAGAAACAGGGATATTGTCTTGTGGACTTCAATTCTAGGTGTATATAGTAGAAATGGAGATCATAATGAGGTGATTGGATTGTACAAAAAGATGCTGGAAGAGGGCATTAAACCTGATGGGGTGGCCTTTCTGACAGTCATCTCAGCTTGTCGTCACACTGGCCAAGTGAATCTTGGGATTGAATATTTTGAATCCATGACTCGAGACTTTAAGTTGAATCCTGGCGCAGAACACTATAGCTGTGTGGTTGATTTACTTTGTAGAGCTGGTGAGCTGAATAAAGCGTGGGAGCTAGTGAATGAGATGCTTTCTAATGGTTATCAGAGTCCTAGTGCTTCAATGTGGGGGGCTTTGCTTAGCGCTTGTGAGGAACGCTGTAATATCGAGTTGGGTAAATTAGCAGCTGAAAGAGCACTCAAGCTGGAGCCTCAGAATGTTGGCATTTACGTTATGTTATCCAATTTATATGCCAAGTTCGGTTTGTGGGATGAGATTTCTCAATTAAGAGAATTGATGAAAGAAAGAGGATTCAAGAAAGATGTTGCATGTAGTTGGATTGAGCTCACAAGTTAAACGGGATGCACACTAAAGTGAAACAGTGCATCCGTGGTCTCAGTTTCAATACCTGGAGATTGCCTAATTAGGCAACCAATTTCGGATGGTTGTCTAATTCTTCTCTTTGATAAACGTTAAGAAGAAGGTGGAAACTTTGTTCTTTCCCTGTTAAGAAAGACAAATAAAGACCCATTTGGGCCTAAGAAATGAAGTTATCTCCGGTCTGATTATTGGCATTGATTCTTCGTTATCACCATTCATTCTTAGTTGCAAATTAAGTATGATTATTGGCATCCGGCCGTGCAAAAGCAACCAGCTATGATTTGGTCGTTTCTCCTGTTGTTATCATTTTCAGCAGCCGAATCAACAGCACCATCTAAAGTTCACGAACCTTTTAAGATGATGATTTTCATTATTAAGTCAGAGAGACGGGTTATGATAAGACACTGAGACCACCTGGGCGGAAGTTCAGCGCCTGGCACCAATCAAAACTCAAACTCTTGGATACACATCAATCCTCTGTTTTATGGAAAAAAAAAAAAAGTTTCGTGGCAAATGAGCTTAGGTCCCGTTACAATGGTCAAGAATGTCAGTTACAGTTGGCTGAGATTGAGTAACCCAAAGCACTATGTCAGTGCGGCCGCGATCTCACAAAAAAGGCTATGTAGTAGTTCGACTGCCCCTTCACCGACATACTCGGCTCTCTCTGGTTGGCCGGCTGTAATAAACTTCTTGTAGGTTGCAATAGGCAACCCATTTTTCCTCTAAGACCAGATTCCCCGTATTTTGCAGAGAAACCTTGGTCCCTTCGAGTCCAAACTGAGTTCTAACAAGAAGGCGTATTTTTAGGACATGACAAACACCACATCATCCAAAATGGACGGTCAAGATAAGCCTGAAATAAGTGGACCCACTTCCAAAGCAATGGGAAGCAGGATGAGCAAACCTGCAGATTCTGAAAAAGAAGGTGGCCAACTCTGTTCTTGAAGTCAGATTTTGAGTTGCCAATTCTTATAATCACTATGAAATTGTTTCCCAGAAGCACGGATTTGTTTCTTAGGAGCAGTTTCTATCAAGTTCGACTCCTCTGCTTGCCATTGTACTATCTTTCTAGAAATTGAAACGTAAAAATTCGCTTTTAGATCCTTGATTCGATAATTACCGATGGCAAGAATCACCATAATATTCTTTTTGTGTATTCTTTTTGTTACCCACGTCTAGAATCCTCTGAAAACACCTGTCCCGGACCCAAAACCCATAATTTTAAGCCTGTTTTTGTGAGATGGTAGGCCTAATTCTTATTGTTAGTCATTAATGGGTCTCTGTATTTGATGAAACGTGCGTTAGTAATTGGGTTAGCTCATAGAAGCCCATTTAAGAAGTCCATATGAGTCAGGGGTAACGAATTACACATCGGGGTGTGCTGGCAGTCTGGCAAATCATAGACACCTTACGTACTGTACGGAACTACGGATGACTATCGATGAAATAACAGACTTGGTGGTTACACAGACTAGTACTCTCTATCCATGGAGAACTAAGCAGTTGTCAGTTTTGGCACACCACGGAGTTCTTCCAGTTCTAAGAATGTTTTAAAGAAGTTGAAGAAGAAGAAGAAGAAGAAAAAGCTGTACCAGCGTGATAAACAGAAAAGAAGGTCAAACTTTGGGAAGATACCAGCAACGTGCAAATGGGCTCGCAAAATATTTGGTTGTACTATGTGTAAGGATTCTAATTTTGTCTGTGAGTTACTCGGTCCACTCCATGGGATCACAAGACACAAGCCCCGACAATCTCAAGAAATCAAACCGTGATCAGAATTGTACGCTACAGTACAATTATTACTAGTCCGTGACTTCACGTACAGAGAGAGTTTTAATGATCTGATTGGACAATGCAGATACGAAGTTTGAAAAGGCACACGAATCGGTGTTTGATTATGTGCAGTGAACGTAGAAAATTGAGTTGCCTTGTTGTCAGCACATGTGATCTAGAATTTTGTTGTTTTTAGGTACAAGGCTATTGCGGATAGGACTGCCCTAAGGATGAAGTTTGATGCCTTTCTAGACGTATAAGGAAGCTTCCCAAGATTTGCAGATTAATGATGAACATGAAAAAAAAAAAAAAGAAAAAGGACTTAAAAATGTAACAAGAAGCCAGGGCAGTTATATCTGGTGAAAGTTTTAAACTACGGCCAAAATACAACAAATGCATTGCGTTAGTCAAGTTAGTAAATATATGTATCTTTTGAAAAGAAAGTTACTGAGCAACACATATATATAGACAAACGGATTTCGAGTAACGATTGCAAAGTTACGTGCTTCTGACAGCAAACAACATAATAAATGCCCATGTAAGTTTAGCGATCACAATGACCCAAGTTGCATGGTCAAGATAACTGAACGATGTCACTCGCAACAATATTAACTAAATAATATGATTTTAACCGCATTGATAATTTCGCGGCACGCCTTCAGTTGTTGTGTTATCTCTCGTAACCACTCTTTGCTTATGATCGGCTTCTGCATGACTTCTCCCTCGGCATCTTTGATTACTTACATCTTTTTGTAACGACTTCCCATCAACTTCAACGATTATGCTTTCATCGTGCTCAACGTCCATTAAAAAATTGTGCGTGACACAACAAGCCAGCATAATTCTCAACGGGGAAAAAGATTTTGAGTACGTTGTGCACAGTTGCAACTAGCTTATAACATAATCGTACTAGGGGCGTTAAAGTAAAGCGAAGGAGTGTTGAGGCATTAAACTAGAGGTTAATGTGATGAGAACAAACAGGCCCTTGATTAACGTGGGGACAAATATCGTAGCACGATGAGTTGCAGCTAGCAGTATCACGGGCTGCAACAAATATCTCAAATTCCAAGTTAGATGGAATATGTATAAGCAACAACACCGTAACTAAAGAATGGATGAGGAAAAAGAATATTTGTTAGTGCATTGTCTTTAGTTGCAACTGGCTCATATACTAGTTTAATGATAAACAAGCATCTCGAATCATGTTATTAAAATAAGGCATGTGTCAAAGCCGTAAGCAAACTAAATTTGAACGCGAATTGATAAGAACATTAACAGCCGTTGATTAATGTTAAATGTGGGGCCAAAAATCATAGCATGAGTTGCAATTTGCAATATCACGAGGTGTAAACAGACGTGCCAACCCGTTGTTTGAGGCAGGAGGAGAAACAAAAATCATGTCTTTCTCTCATCAAATGACAAGAAAATTGAGTTGGAAACTTAATCTGTGGATACAAAGTTCACAGCTGGCTACATTTGTCTTCTGCAACTTAGTCTCCAATATCCCACCTCACCCAGGTTCATCTGTAAATTCCCTACTGGACATACTTCACTTCAACTCGAATGGCATTTTACTAGACCTGTGCGTAAAACCCGCACCATGCAGACAAAGTACAATATCTTGTTCATGTCTCCATGCAATGTTTACTTTTTGCAATTTTGTGACGTACGTGAACCATTGATCCAAAGTGGTTGATCAAAGAAAAACTTGCCTAGGACAATCCCATACATAGCCAAGTTGGGCGATCAAACAAAGGAAGAGTTTTGCTTGACACTAATGAAAAGGGTGTGTGACACTGACAGAAACCCTAATGGCGTGTGTGGATTTAAAGTTGGGTGTGAAAGAAAGTTGTGTAAAAGAAAATTATGAAAAAAATTTTTTTTTTTTTGGATAGCTTAGAAATAAATGAAAAATAAATAAATAAGAAGTAAAAATTTTTGTGTAGGCCTGATAAGAAAATATAAAGAGATTAAATTTTGGCGTTCATAAAAAAATAATTATATCCCTTGATTTTATATAATAACATATTATTATCAAATTAAGTAAATTTTTATTATTTAAAATAATAAAATAATAAAATAAATTTATATAATATAAAATTATAAATAAATTATATTTATAAAAAATAAAAATAACAAGCCTCTATTATCAGCACTCTTTTTATATATATATATATATATATATATATATATATTTTTTTTTTTCTTTGATCAATCTTTCGAATCAATAAATTAAATAAAAAAGACACAAATAAGGGGGAAAAAAAAAAAACCACACTCTCCACTCACCCGTGGTCTCTTGAATTAAATGCTCGATCCCCTTGTCAGGGGAAGGGGAAGGGGCATCGTCGTAATTTAGGAGACAAAAAGATGAATACCCAACGAACTTTCCATCTGTTTTCTCACCGTTTTGGTGAGATTGTGGGGCCCACAGAAACTTTTCATTGTATTTTCTCATCTTCCTTATCCAGGAAGGAAACATGAGAAATTTCGGTTTTTTTAACCGCTTCCTTTCCTTTTCTTTATGTTTGTTTCTCGTCTCCTTCACAGAAACCAAACAAGCTGTCAAGAGAAATTAACGACTAAGTACGCGTCTCTTCTACATATCAATCACGTCCCCTTTGCCCCTCAATCGTACGTCATCGAATACATTTGAACCCACGGTTAAAAGGAAGAGCACAAAATTACAAATTGACGACAAGTTGATTCGTGACAAGTTGGTTACTTTTTGAATGCTTAATTTGAAATCAGCATATACAGCTTGGATGCACCTGAGACGATAAAGGGAATCATGCTAGTTCAAATATGAAACGAGCTAAATCTCCCAACTTGTAAGCATGGCTTGAATTTTTGTAGAGATAAAAATTATCAACCCTCGATATATGGACTTCGATACATCCCACCGTTGAAATATCATTGTCCAGAGCAGACCGTTCCCTTATTATACTAATCTGATCATACCCAATGGCCCAAAAGGTGAGAAGGTCCAATTCCCTTTTGGGACGTTCGTAGAAGTCCAGAAACGAATAGCGAAAAAGGGTCCAGTAGAGAGCTAACTACAATGACAATTTGTAAAACTTAGAATGGTAAACCCAATTCGGGTTTGAACCAACCAATAATCCCTGAAGATTCTCCTGCGGATTTGGCTCCCATCACCTCAAGAGTCAAAGACTAGTTCACCCAAAACGTGGCGCTAAGCACTCGCCAAAAAAGGGTAAAAACCCGTAGAAGTCTGATCCGCACGCTGGGCCGGCTATTTCTTTCGCTGTTTATTAGTACAAAACGGGGAGCGCACCGCATGTGCCACTTGCTAATAAATCCTCTTATTCGCGGTGGTGTACATGGACACACTGGCTTTTCGACGCCGACAAAAGTGGGTTTATAAGAGTGTTATTTCCCGTATTAACGTGACTATTGATTTCGTGACCATAATTAATAATAAAAATGAAAAATATACAGTAAATAACAATGATAATGTCATCACCTTCACGTTGTCTCGGTTAAAACAGCTCGCAGCGACAAAATAAAAAAAAAGTCAGCAACTGTCTATGGTTCCGTAAAGATATCGTCTTCGTGATCGAGTAACGGTTCAATCACAAGTCCCATCAGACGATTCAATGGACTCATATGCCAATAGGAATCTTGTACAAATAATGTGAACTTGTTCCCATGATTAGAAGCTGTGAACTACGTCATAATTCGGAGCAACAGCTTTCACGACCTATAAATTTTCTCTCCGTTTCACATTTAATGAAATATTTTACACGGAAATACAAATTTCTAATCACTATAATATCCCTCCACTTCCATGATATTTAGAATAAGTTCGAATGAAAACACAAGAAATAATAAGAATATTCTAGAATAACAGTTTTTTTTTTTTGTTTAGTTGTTTATCAAGAAATTTATTAAGTTATAAATTATATAATAAAATTAATTTCTATTATTTTGATAAATTTTACGTGTTTTTTAAAATTAAAATTTAAAGTAGCAAAAATAAAATTTTAAATTTCTTAATAACTAAGTATATTATGATGGCTTTTAGGGTACAACTAAACATCACGCGGCTTTTAGTTCTTGTGTCAAAATTATCGAACTAACCGTCTCAATTTGTATGCTGTCATGCTCAAACTCGCCGAAGCTCTTTGGGCAGACACTATTGCTTGCGAACTAAAAGATACCTCCTGTGTTGTCCCTTCCATTTCTATTGATATCATGGTCGAGCAACGACAAAAACAGTCAGTAACAACGTATACATTTGGAAACAATATTAAAAGAACAAGGCAAGCTATACTGTACACTGTATTTTGGACACTGTGTTTTGTTTAGACGTTGGTGAACCTGTGGGGATTCCTTTGTATTGTACGTGAATTTTCCTGTCTCAATAAATGATTTAGTTGACAAAGTTGGTTTATTTTTCACGGCGTCAGGTTTCTGGTAATAATATATTGAAACCTCTTAATTTTGGTACGAATAACTTATATTTAACGGAATTAAAGAACAAGTTTAAATCGGACAAGGGTAAAGTAGCTAGTTTGCATCTTGAGGAAAATGGTTGTATGTATTGTGTATATTTCGAGCCAATTATTCTTAAAAAAAAAAAAAAAGTGACAACCTTGAGCCTCTCCCATATCATATGAACAAATTCATGTGTGAAAGCCCTTAATTTTTACTCCTCGTTAGTGTAATGGATCAACAGTCTTTTTGTGTTTGTAACTTTCAAGGATTAAAACAACATCAAGTGACCTATTGACCCCAATTTCTGTTCGTTATCTTTAAAGACAAACTTGTCATTTTCATTGAACTATGTGTGTTACGTGGCTTACGTATTGCTTAAACCTCGATCATGAATTGTCCCGAGTCATCAATCAAACGATTATGTACCGATTAACCATACCCTTCTCATATGATGACTTGAAACTATCGTAGAACTTTTATTGTATCAATTAATTTACGATCCAATTGCAGGCTAGATGACCACGTAGCAATTGGTTTATTTGTTCATTGTTATTTGTATGGCTAGCAGTGGACTAAGATTTCATTATATTAGCATTTAATCTAATCTAAAATGGATCCAAGTTCATGTAGCCGTTTAAACCAAAAAAAAAAAAAAAAACAACACGGCCCTATTGGTTGCAAACTCGTGATGGTGGGGCCAACCATGGATGGAGGGACCCAGGCAGCATGATAGCAATTGGCGGCTGCAAATTGCAATGATTTGCTTCGAGGTAATGAATATACGCCGCACTTTTTCTTACTTTTCCATGGATAAGTAAAGATCTTATCGTCAATGTTTAAAGTTAACAAACTACACGAGGATGGGACTAGCTAATCACACCAACAAAAATCGGAATATTGAATTTCAAAAGTATTAAAATATTAGAATCGATCATTCGATCGCATGTTTAATTTCTCCTCTTATACAATTAAAAAATAATAATAATAACGAAATCGGAAAGTAAAATTAAATTTCGGAATCACACACGACTAGCTCTCTATGGGATCTTTGGATCAATAAGATTTTTTACACAGTTAATTCGGTGTAGTCAACTTCCTGTGGTCATAGACAACTTGATGGCCAAAAAGGACAAAGAAAGACTGTAGAACACCGACGCCATTTTTATTTTTCCTTGTTTTCACAGTCGTTTTGACGTGGAGATATTGGGATGAAACGGTAATAATCCTGAACTCAACAATTGGGAAACAAACGGCAATTTTGGACCTAAATTTTTTTTTTCTTTTAAAAAGATCGATTTTTCATTAGTAAATTAATTAAGGAATGGACGATGGATCAATACAAATCTTGCCATATATTTGCAAAATCCTTGAAATTAGAGAGTCATAATTTACAGGAGAGATTGCAGGATGACTCTTCATCCTTAGGATGACCCGCTGGTTATAAACTAAAACAAAACCATTTTGCCATCTCACAATACCAAATCCCAACCCTAATCACCTGGCTTTGTTCAAAAATTTAAAAGCTAAAACTCAAATAACAAAAAAGAAAAGGAAAAAGGGGGGGGGACTACGATACCCAATAAAGTAAATATCACAGTTAGCCCAGTCAGACTCGGCAATTCACTCACTGAGTCAACCCAGCACCTCCTTCTTCCCAGAGTCGGCTAACTGCGAAGCAACGGGGTTGATTCGCATAAGAACTCAAGATTTCTCCTCATGCCCACGTGCCCGCATCTCTGAAACTCCTCAAGGGTCAAGGATCGGCCCGAGTTTCCCGAGTCGGGTCGGGACACGACCCGTAGAATCTCTTCGAAGACAGACTCGTCACATGGGATTGCTAACGGTCCGTTGTTTTTGAAACCGTATTCTTCCTCGGCTTGTACGAGGAGGGTCTTGAAGATTGGGTGGTTCAGATACGTCGCCCGCACAATAAACCTCCGGCAACTGGCTCCAACGCAGACCGCCACGTGTCCCGCAGGAACATCGGCCGGCGCGCATGATGCCGTCGCTCTCGATTTCCTACGCAACCGTTTCAGCATCTGCTGGATTCTCACGATGTGCAGGATTCTATTGCACTGCGACATTTTCCCAGAAAATAAAGAAAGCCAAGGAAGACGAGAGATAATGTGGGAACAGTGAGAACGACAGAGCAGACCGGGGGACTGGCGTTAAATGGGAATCTTTTTAATGGCACGAAGGGGCGTTGTTGTTGGTGGATATTTATAAGGTAAACATTTATAAGGTAATAGAAGTACGTAAATGCCATCGTATTTGAAGATAATTACGAGATTGTGTGCGTCGTTTCGCCTGTAATCGAGCCATGTGAAGGGCAGACCAGTAACATGCAATTGCTTTACATTTTTATATTTGGTAACTAATCAATGTCCTGTTGGTACCTTCCACTACTATCTTCAGCGTATTTGTTACACACTACTACACATTAACGTTTATTATATATTATAATAAATATAATAATATTTAATTTTATTTATATATAAAATTAAATATCATTTAAGTCGAATATAATATTTTTTTGATTTTATATTAATCTTTAAATGTTATTATTTTAATTTTTCTCATTCTTAAATGCGCCCTTTAAATGGCACTACTTAAATAGATTAAATTACGATGAGGTACCATGTTGTCTATGTTGAGTAAATGAATAGGAAAATTTGAGCCATACAATTAATCAACCTGAAGTATGTATTCATCTCTTTATACAGTGACCCCAAGTGGGAGATTAATTGAAGCTTTGAAAGGTGTCTCCAAATTATTGAATAAGATCGGTTCCTAGAAATTTAAAATTAAACCGTAGAAAGGCAATTTCCTAAGAATCCTCTAGTATTGATGCGGATAATTCATTACTATTTATTGAATTGAAAAAACGTTTTTATACACTAAATTTAATGCCCTGAAGTATTATTTGCCCAAGATATTATCAGCAATATATATATATATATATATATATATATATATATATATATATATATA
>CM034044.1:13839242-13864346 GCA_019804595.1 Bruguiera parviflora
ATATATATATATATATATATATATATATATATATATATATATATATATTTATTTATTTATTTATTTATTTATTTATATATTTATCATGTTTCCGTTGGGCTATTTTTGCTTTGGAGTTATAGCCTAAAGTGGGTGCCGACCGGCCAAGTTGACGAAGATGTTTGGTACTATTTGGAAAGTGATCCATGAGATCGTCATTCCTGACGCAGCCGAGTAAAATTTCGGGTTCAAAGTCCGTTAAAAATTTGAGTGGAAAATAACATGGGTGGCTATATTTAACAAAGGGAGAGGTGGGTGGGGTATACTAATTTACTTTGACTGTCAAACTTTTAAGATTGTTTGCTTCCCTTGAATTAGAAAGATAAGATTTGATTAGTGATCGAACTAAAGCTTGATGAGGCTAGATCAAGGAGGAGGGCTCGAGTCTGAATTTTTGGGTCTATGAAACTTATAAAATAAAAGAATGTTAAAAAGAATTAAATATTAATTTGACATTAATTTAATTACTCCAGAAATTAATAGAGTAAAAATTTAATTTATATATACTTTCAAAATAACCTCCTGAAATATATATATATATATATATATATATATATATATAAAATAAAATTTAAGTGTAAATGTAAATTAAAAATAATTTTAAACGAGGGTATATGTTAGGTTTAATAAATAATGTATTTATTTTAGGAAAGTAAAATTTTCCTCGTACTGAGCCAAACAAAAAGATACCGAGTATTATGGACTAAACTAGAATCTATTGGAGGTCCACGTAAATTACCCTGATCAATTAGATTTTGTTGCGATGGAAGCTCTGAAACTATCGCACGAGGTTGAAGAGATTAAGTAAACTTAGCATTTTGAGATCCTATGTTTATGTGCGCGGGTCTATTTAACTGTTTCCTCTACCCCCCATGATCTCCTGTCTCCCATTATCTTCCTAGGATGGTAATCCTTCTTAAAACAGGAAACAATCCAAGACTTAGAGAATTTATGCCGGGAAGGCAAATTACCCAGGTGGCGTTTGGCTGAGTGCAGGGTCATTTTTGGAACTGAAATTCTCCAGGTAGTTGCCCCTCGGAGAGGGAAAGTCCAATTTGCCTGGTCCTAAGGCAAGAGGGGATTCCATCTGCAGAGCCACTCAGACCCATAATCATCTTCTCTGCTTAAGGTGGGGCACATCATCCAGCAGCACCAAGTAAGAAGTACAAATTAAGTTAGTACAGACAGATTCCGTGTCCAGCCGGGGAAGACCAGCAAGAATTTGGATTTGCTTTTGGGAACACATTAATTTGTATTGTTCTTATGATATCAAAACAGCAAAACGTAAAAGCATGCATCGAGTCCCGTAGTGGCCCAACTGTTTGAGCCTTGTGCTGTCGATTGAAGGTGCTTTGGTGGGGTAATGATTTCACTGTGCGCAGCTTTAATCACGACCCTCTTCTTCTAGTCAATCCAAATACTAATCCATGCTCAGAAGACAGATTACAAGTGACAGCGACCACAAAATTTGAGATAAGATCAAACCGTAGCCCCGACTTTTTGGATTTTTGTGGTGCCTCAATTGACGCTAAGGTTTGGGAACATGCTCGTGTTTGTTAGAAGCATGATTTTGTAGGTTGAATTGACCAATGCACTCCAATGGTGTCACTTGATTATGCAATAGTTAATATGCCAAGTTAATGGTAACTTTTTTACAGTAAAATTAATGTTTAAATGTATAATTTTTTTCCTTAAATTATGAATATTTTGTTAATTTAATTATTGGTTGGGTGCCAGTGACGAGGAACTTCTCAGTGCACCTATCTTTAGCCTATGCCCTTCTTTTTCTTGACAGAATCTATCTCTTTCTTTTTATCTCTTTATCTGCGAATAATTATCAATTGGCACTGCCTATTTTTTTCTCCTCGTTATGTTCTGAGCCTGGAATATCCCTCCAGGGACGACGTTACATTTTTTATGGGTCAAGTTTCAAAAGCTTTTTTATGGGCTCAAGCGTGCGTGCTGGAGGCCCATAACTGGCCTACGTGCTGGTCTCACCGAGAGCCCTTTTCGGGCACGTAAAACAGAAAATTACTAAATCCGTAAAAAGAAAATTAAAAAACGAAAATATCTAAAAGCAGAGAGAAGTGAAGTAGCATTCGCGAGGACGACGAGCTCCAGAAGGAGGCACGATTGACTACGGAAATGCCCCACGCACACCTCTATCATCTTCACCAGCAACATCCTCTTCTCACCTTACGCCACAGCTCTCCTCCAATCACAGCCGTCTGCTCTACCATTGCCAACCCAATCCGGTTCGTAAAACGAACGGCCTCTATTCACCTCCGGAGAACTTCGTCTAGGCCGTCGTTAACGACGTTAAGATGCATGGCGAATCCGAGGAGAGTGAAAATGGTGGCGAAGCAGATCCAGAGAGAGCTCTCCGACATGCTGTTGACCGACAAGATCTTGCAGTACGCCGTCCTGCCGGAGGCCGCTCTCGGCGCCGATCGCTATCTCTCTTCTCTCACCACCATCAGCGACGTCGAGGTCTCCGGCGATTTGCAGGTAAGTTCCGTTGGATCCCTGCCTTGCCTGGAACGACACCGTATTTGTGAAATGAAATTTGGGAGATAATTTATTGAAGTTTTAATTATGAAATGTTTTGGTTGAAGGTGGTGAAAGTGTTTGTATCGGTTTTTGGAGACGAGAGAGGAAAGGAAGTTGCAATTGCCGGATTGAAGTCGAAAGCAAAGTATGTAAGGAGCGAGTTGGGAAAGCGAATGAAGCTGCGTCTCACCCCTGAGATTCGCTTTATCGAAGACGAGGCTATGGAGAGAGGCAGCAGGGTATTAATCTCAACATATTTTTATTTTCTTGATCCCTTTGGATGAATATACAATTTCACTCTATGTGTTTCTTGTGAGGATTATGATTCAGCATGCGGTCTAGCATATCCTCTCGGAATTTCCGTGTTAGTGTGTATAATTTTGAACTCCATCGATAATAATTTCTGTGAAGCTTGAATTTGAATTAGAATGCTCATCTCTGCTCGCCACTCTAATGTTGGTATCATTACGCGTGGGATATTTGTCATGTTGTTTATATATATCGTCCGGTAAGCTGGTCTGGAATCATTTGGAAGCCTATCCAGTTATTTAACTGGTAATTCTCTGTGGTCTCTTTTAGGTTATTGCCATACTTGATAAAATAAAAGCCGATAGAAGGACCGCAGAAGCTCAAGAAGATGGACGGTTTGAGTCATCTGGTTCACCTCGTGATGATAGGGACAGGGACGGTGATGACCCTGATGAAGACATTATCTATGTAAATTAGTTTCTTCTACTGTAGCACCTCGGATTCTGGTTATCTCATTTTGACCATGGCCGTGCATATTCTCGGTTAGTTTTCCTTCTGAGTTAAGCATCTTTTCTGGGGTGAATTAGACTTCTTCGCAGGATGGATGGAGTTTTTAATTAATTAAATTTTGTTCATTAAATTTTCAGCCAATCGCCTAGTTTGATTTGGCTTTCAGCCATTCAAAAGTCTCCACGGAAACACAACCTGGTGTTTATAGTAAGGGCTTTGGTAAACCTGCTTCCTAAAGTCCAAGACCTATATTTGCCAAGCTCTTTACTTGGATGGCTGCAACGCTTTCATTGCTTCTGTGTTATCTTGTGATTTTTTGAGTGATACTCTCGAAAACCAAGTGCAAGTGCAATAATACGTAGACTGATATTTGTCAAATCAAGCTAGCTGGTAAGATTATGCATTTTGTGTATCATATGAAAAATCATCTTTTAGTGTCATATAGAACCATATCTGGTGATGGCTAAATCGTACTGAAATCAAATTTTATTATTGTGTCTTGGATTTTCTTGAACCCATAATAGCTGCATTCTGCATAATTTCAAACTGATGGTCATGTGAAACCGTAACCTGTTTACTTTGCGAGCGATTTGATTTTGGTTGAGTACTTGATTTTACGCCGTGCTGGGGCTAAAGACAATCTTTAGATGTCAGATCTCTGGCAAGGCTTTTTCCCAGTTCCTCTCAGTTTGCTGCAGCTGGGTCGTAACCTTGATTGAACAGGATATAAGAAAGGATTGATGCGTGGGATTGTACATCCCGCGTCCCTTTGCCATACAATTAGTCTTCAACGAATGTCGAGTTAGTCTACCGATTGATGAACGAACTTTTACACCTATTATGAAGGGTTCTGTCTCTAACTAAAACGGTCCCCGCCTCTAACAGGTACAACATGTAGTTTAAAGGATTTGGCTCGAAGTGTTGCTCTTCAAATAAAGACCGTGAGGTGAAAATTCAACATACAGCAAACATAACTAGCCGCAGAAAAGAACAAATCTAGAGAAGGATTCTCTCAAAAAATTGAATTTCAACCCACACAGATTGGCGGGGCAACAGTGTGGCAGAATATATTCAGACAGGAAAACCGGGAGGCCAGTCCTGCTTCCTGTTATTGTAACCAAGGGAGAATTCAATCTTCTAAACGTCGCCAATCATCAATATAAGACAAACATGCTTCCCGGCAGACAGGGTTATATTCTAGAAAAGATCTATCCTCAAATCGAAAGACCCTAAGGTTCCATCAACATTGCATTATATTCTATCCTCATCTGAAGTCTTAACCATGAGCTTTTGCTTCAGCTTTTTTGTGAGACTTTGCCGTCATCTGCATTTGAAATACAAATGGAATCAAGCCAGAATTCACAAAATGTTCCTTGCAATGACTTTAAATTTGTGCACATGCACTACAAATGCGTGGGTCATAAATAGGCATGAACATAACTCAATCGTGGAGAAGCACAGGAATAACCTTCAGATTAAGTGAAATGAAATTTAAATAGAGGCATTTGGAGAGAACTGACGTCCCCTCCCCAACAAGTCAGAGATAAAGAAATTTTGTAGAACGATCAGGGTCTTCTGAACCCACAAAAAATAGCCACGGCAGCACAAAAACAGGCATAACCCAGCTTAAAAGAGGCCCCACAGAGACCGAATAAGGGGTCAGACCATCTGAATTCCGCCCAATTCTTAACAGTCCTCCAGTGACTTTTCATATTCGTAATGACCTATTTAACATATCGGCCATACCAAAGACAATGGTTTAGCCAATTTGAACAAAAACTTGGCAGTTCAAACTAAATGCAATCAAAAGGTATCAAGTTCGAAGCCTAACCCCGGTTAAAGCTACGGGAATGATGAATCAAGGAATACCCATCAAAAAAAATCAACAAAAACTTACAATTCCGAATAAGCTATCGACAAAGCGATACAGACAACAAATTAAAATTAGAGAAATCAGACTCAAATGGGAGCAACTAGCTAGCGTACCTTGAGAAACTTGAGCTTCATGTTCCCATACGCGAGACCTAATGAGAAGGCAGACACACGAGCCACCTACGCATCCAATAGGCCAAAAAATTAAAAAAAAAAACTAAAATAAACAATCGCTTAGCCTAAAGAAGCTATACCTTACAATTTTCTCCGCTCTTTAAATAAAATTCATTTCTTAATTTTTTAAATGAATGATCAGAATCCAGGAGAGCCACGCCGATCAAGTAAGGCCTTACTGGAATTTCTTTCTTCACTTTCAAAATTTTAATTTCTGCAATCGACCACATAAAATTTAGGATCAGATATACGTGTGTTCTTCATTTTTGTTTTTCTTTTTCCTATTTTCTGTGGAAACAAACAGCGAAATAAGGAATTACCAGGGCCAGGGTGCTGGTGCCGGAGTAGAGTCCCGGAGGCGGCGTCATTGAGATGCGGTGCGTTTTGGGATCGAAGATGAGCAAGCCTTCGCAAATGGAAATCTATACGAAGCCCTTTTTCTTTTTTTTTTTTTTTTCCTTTTTAATTTTTGGACCGACGTCGGAGTGCCTTCGTGGCTGCAATATATGTAAAAAGGGCTTTGATCGAGTACAATGCAGTGTACAAGTGCTATCTTAAGTCTTGACCAGAGTGATTCAACACCGGCGATCAGTACGATACATTTGAGGCCCCGGAATCGCTGAACCAAACGGAGTCGTTTCGGAAGAATTGTGGAAAAGTCACATACATCCTTGTAGTTCTTTTGCATTATTTCTCTCATTTTTCCGTTCCATATCTTTTTGGTCTTGGCCAAAAAAAAAAAAAAAAACATGATTCAGACCTCCACGTATGCTAAGCTTTTTGAATTATGTTCGCTATATTTTTATTTTTTAAAATAAAAATTTTGACTTTTTTCATTAATTTTTTGTTAATTAAAAAATTTAATATATACTAAAAGATAAGATAAAATGTTAATAATATAATTATATATATATATATATAATATAAATTATATAATAAATAATATAAATATATAATAATTATTATTTGATATAAAATATAGAATAATTTAACATATAATATATATAATTACACTTATTATACATTTATATATAATAATTATTTATTTAGCATAATTTGTTGTTTATTATATATTTTTTTTAAAATAAAAAATTTGAAAAAAAATTAACATTTTTGGATGTGACATTTGTAAGATCCGCCATTAGCCTGTGTCTCTCACGCGGTGTAAATTGGAGGCTGTACCACTCGCACAGGTAACGCGTCAAATCAGACTAGAAATGGATGGCATTCGCAATTACGCACGAGTCTGTATACCGCCGAGCTTCGAGGGACTTGTGGGCAGATTTTACCCCCCACCCACTCGGCCGCCAGAGGCCACTGAGCGCGCGAGCTCGTGGCGCGTGGAACAAATCTCGATATTTATTTTGTTTCCTTCTGATTCGCCAAACTACTCAGAAGCGGGTGGCCCCACCGCCACTCCGTGCGTTCCCTTCTCCTCCACCTCCCCACCTAAAGCCACCAACTGCCTTCAAGACTTTTTGGTCCGTTTGGCTCTGCCTCTCGCCTTCTTTTCTCTCTTCCCCTTCGTTTAAGCTGATCACCACCCTCGGCTTCTCCATATTTCTATGGCAGCCACCACAGTTAATTTTTCTTTATCATCCCAAAACACACATTCTCAAAAAAGCTCAGTCTTTCTCCTTCCCAAAACCCCTGCATAAACCCGCTGTCATCTCTCAGAAGCACACATGCAACCACAGCCAGAAGTCCCATATCTCTCTTTCTCTAAAAAAATCCCATATCTGACCATTTTTCAGCAAATAAGGAGTACCCAGATGAAAATTTTTTCAGTTCTTACTTTGATGATGACGATAAGCCCCGTGGAGAGTGCGTGCGGTGTTGTGGGTATCTATGGGGGCCCTGAAGCATCGCGACTTTGCTATTTAGCCCTTCATGCTCTGCAACATCGCGGACAAGAGAGAGCTGGTATTGTTTCAGTCAATAACAAGGTTCTACAATCAATTACTGCTGTTGAGTTGGTTTCTGATGTGTTTAACTAGTCAAAACTTGACCAGTTGCTTGGAGATTTGGCTATAGGTCACGTTAGGTATTCTACAGCAGGTTCTTCAATGCTTAAAAACGTGCAACTTTTTGTTGCGGGCTATCGGTTTGGCTCTGTTGGGGTTGCCCATTATGGGAATTTAGTGAACAATAAAAGCTGAGGGCTATGCTTGAGGATAATGGTTCAATTTTCAATTGGGGTCGTTTTGCATTTAATTGTCATATCAAAGTTGAAGCATGTGAGAAGCTTCAAGGGGCGTCTTCTGTGGTGTTTGTAAGAGACGATAAGTTGGTTGCTGTGAGTGATCTTCTAGGGTTCAGACCTTTTAATGATGGGGGGGGGGGAGGAGGAGTAATGGAGCTATTGTGTTTGCTTCTGAGACTTGCGCTCTTGATTTGATTGATGCCAAATACGAGAGAAGTTAATCCCGGTGAGGTTCTGGTGGTGGACAAAGATGGGATTTAATTGCATTGCCTGATCCCCCATCCTGAACCAAAGCAATGCATCGAGCATATTTACTTTGCTTTTCCTAGTTTGGCGGTGCTTGGTCAGTCCTTTTATCAGTCAAGGAATATGCTTGGTGAAATAATTGCCACAGAGGCACCTGTTGATTGTGATTTGGTGATTGCAGTACCAGATTCTGGAGTGGTGGCTGCTCTGGCTTATGCTGCTAAAGCAGGAGTGCCATTTCAACAAGGATTGATAAGGTCACACTATGTAGGGAGGACATTCATTGAGCCATCGCAAAAGATTAGACTTTGGTGTCAAGCTCAAGCTATCGCTGGTGAAGGCAGTATTGGGAGGGAAGAGAGTTGTAGTTGATGATTCAATTGTGAGAGGAACTACGTTGTCGAAAATTGTCAGACTGCTCAGGGAGGCTGGGGTGAAGGAGGTTCAAATGAGGATTGCTAGTCCACCAGTGATTGCTTCGTGTTATTATGGAGTAGATACACCTAGTTCTGAGGAGTTGATATCTAATAGGATGAGTGTGGAGGAGATTAGAGAATTTATTGGAAGGGATTTGCTTGCCTTTCTTCAGTTCAACAGCCTGAAGGCATTGTTGGGGAAAGATTTTTCTAATTATTGCTATGCTTGCTTCTCTGGAGATTACCCTGTTAAGCCAAGTGAAGCCAGAGTGCAACGGTTTGGTGATTTTGTGGATGATGGGTTCCATGGAAGTATTTACTCCCTTGACGGGGGGGCTGGGTTCAAGCACCTCAAACTCAAAATGTGGACAGTAAGCAACGAGCAGAAGTTGTCATCTGTTTGATGATAGCTTCGCAATTTCTTCAAATTTGCCGGAAATATCTACCCTAATGTATAATAGAACGAAATAACAAGTAAAGATTCATGTCGTCAGACTGACTGGATTTGGAATTAAGGTTCATCTGTTGTTGTATTGCCTTACTTACTGATAGAATTTGTGATCAACACAGCTACGTTGACAGGTACCGAGTGGTAGACCTCTTCGGATCATCTTCATACGGATTTAATACGCTTGTCCAGGCTCCGACGCATAGAGGGGTAAATAAAATTCGGCGGTGCTTTCGAATTTTGTGGGATTTAATCCAAGAAGTATTCTGATCTCCTTCATGGTGATAGAAGATGACCCTTGGGCACATTAACATTTAATGCTTATATTATCCTCAAAACGTATTTTGCACGGGGATCAATTTAAAATAAAGTAATATGTAATTATGAAATGAGCTAATTTTCAATCATAATTTGACATTTTATTAAACTATGTCTCGAATACATTGTTCTGGCTCAACCGCGACAGTGGGGAGGGAAAAAGAAAACCTCCTCTGCCTGTCTTAAATAGAACTGGGAAGGCGACATCTGAGCCCTTTCAAATAATACCGGCAACGTTGACACTTGGCAGCAGCAGACTCGTATTTCTTACTCGACAAACAAAAGGAGCAATGGATGATGAAAGTGTAAAGCTACAAGCAGACTAGCTGTCCTCCAAACGCAAGCTTGCTCATCTTCCAAAACACAACGAAGCTCACCACAAAGCCCCAGCAAGTGCAAATTGCATTGTGCCGTCAGCCACTTCTTTGCTTTAACCACAGAAGCAATGGGCATGAAAGACTTTATCAAATATAAGTTTCTCTGGAGAATCTGAAAGTAGAACTAGTTAGCCATTTTCTGCTCTGTCGTAAGCATTGGATTTATGCTTTGGTGCAAATGTGAAGCCATTTGGGACCTTGCCAAGCAACATTTCAGAGATTCGAATCTGCAGAAATGAAACAGTAAATATAACTGCAGTATTTAAGCAGCTTATAAAGGTACCATCTCCGGAGACAAGGCAGTACTTTACCCAATCAGCTGCAGAATCAGAGGCCATAAGAGTTTCAAGTTCATCACGACCATAGTAGGATGGGGGGCGCCAATTAAGCCTTTGTGGCATGACATCCAAAAGGCCAACAGGTATATATCTACACGTGTAGCTAAGCCATTCCAACAAGAAATGCCTAGTTGTCTCCACCCCTGCAGAGGTAGAAAGGAAGATTATCTGTATATAATTTTGTTTGCGCATTTGATCTGATGCCCCATCATCTGCAGCATGCCCTACACAATCCTTTTCCTTGCATACAAATACTAGTATACACATAACAGGAATAAAATTTTGATGCCCCATTAAGTTTTTGTCGAATAACCCTACACCTTTACTAGAAAAGGCACGCCTAAGGTCAACATGAGTCAACATCCCCATTTAATCCAAGGATACAGGCATAAATAGCATTAGCATTCATTGCACCAGTTACCAAAATACCAGTTCAAAAGTAAAACTAGATTGTATTGCACAATACAGCTTATTGATCCCTAGGCATACCTTTTGTGTCAGAACCCCAATGTTCAAGCCCAAAATGTACATAATCTTTCAAAATGTCCAATCTTTCTCCAGACCTGATGTCCCAGTGCCTCTGTTCTTTGATTTCAGTAAATATCCAAGGCTGCCAGACAAACTAACCTTTAATGAAGACAACAGCATGCAACAACTTTTTCTATGTATATAACAATCATAAGAGATTAAGATGCACAAGTTAAAGCTCAAATCTCTGACCTTGATTAATGCTCCTCTTGCTATCATGCATGAAGAGAGCTCCGGGCAGTCAGACATGTGCTTGTTCCAGTCTATATATGAAAAGACATCTCCATTTCCTAGTACTTGCAAGGGTTTGGGGGCCTTTCTAGCACAGTGGTAAATGTACTCCCAATCAGCAGCCTTACTATAGCGTTGCTGACGAGATCGACCATGAATTGTGACAGCATTGGCTCCCCAGCTGCCAATATCAGCTATTAGTGAGTCAATTCGATTTTTCCCCTCAAAATAGCCTGTTCGCACCTAAACCAACAAGAATACACAGTATAACTCATAACGCATTTGCAGAAAATAGAGAAATGGGGAAATAAAAATAGCAAAATGACAGAAGGTTAAATAGAAATTGCAAGTTTTTGTCAATAACAAACATGCTAATCTGGCAAGTTGTGCAGGTTGACAATTTCAAAGTAGCATGGAGTTGGCATATATTTTAATTATAACCTTGACAGTTACAGGTGTCTCCACTGTGCCAGATGCAGCTTCTATAATGTTCTTCATTCTCATTGGTTTTGTAAGAAGAGAAGATCCAGCACCCTTATTAACAACAATGTCAATTGGGCAACCCATATTTATATCAATAAAGTCCACCTTGCATTCTTTATCTATTAGCTCAACAGTATGTGCAACAGTATCTGGATGTGCCCCACATATTTGCACACCAAACAAAGTCTCCAACGAATGACGTCTGAGCAATGCCCATTCCGAAGCTTGACCCTGTCCCCACACAAATATCCTGTTCATCAGCCTTATATAGAACTCCAAATGAGCAACATGCAAATGACCTTGGCAAGGGTAAAAGAAAGAAAGCAGTTCATATGCTAGTATCTATTTCTATGACAAGCAAAAAGTTTGTGAAACCAGCATTATTAAATACATTAATCAATGAATCACATGGATTCCACAGTGAGAATAAATTTGAAGATCATGAGGCATGATGAAGGTCAAGAACCCAAATTGACCCATGCCCACACGTATTATTTAAAGAAATTTATAGCTCAAAGTTTTCTAACAGTCATTATTAGATGTCAGTGGCCAGATAACTTGCTGGAACCCATTAACAAGACAGTCAACAAGGAACATTTAAACCATTTTTCCTAAATGCATTTTGGCCATCAAATTAAGCAAAATGAATTAATGAAGCGACTGCAGACCTGCAAGAGATTTGTGCACATTGCCATTTCACCACAAGTTACATCAGCTCCTAATACCTTGCAAATCCTTCTGAAAGGAAGATTCCCAACAGTGGTCAAAGGTGCAAGATACAGTTTTCCTCTAAAATCAATGAGTTTTTTCTCACGCGGGTGTAATTTCAAACTTATATCTGTTTCTGCGGCTACATTATCACTTTTATTTTCAGGGTCAATATCTGGACAGCTATTCTTGACATCTTTTTCTGCGACACTCAATCCTGTTGCAGAAGAGATTCAGAGTATGTCACATACTCAACAAATACATGTACTACACAGAAAAACAATAGTTAGAAACAGATAATGAAACAGTCATTACCCTCTTCACCAGACAAACATGTTTCTTCGGCTAAGAATTTTGTTTTTTTCAAAGGTCTAGGTTCATCAGTAATTATGCTTCCATCTGCATTATTGGCAGCTGGCACTTCCAGAAGGCACACTGATCCATTAACTGAGTCGCTGGGCATTGCGTCACAACCATTCTCTTCAACAACAGAATTATTTTCAGGGATTTGATCAACTTCCTCCTCATCCAGCTTTTTCACTTTTGATTTGCCCATCCACTGTAAATTAGAAATTAAGAGATAAATAATAAGAATTATAATACGATGCTGAGAAAAATACACTGGACAAAAAAGAAACTTGTAGACAGCAATAGGCAACTATGAACAATCACTTTGAATAAGTAGAACAATAACCAAGAAGAGCAGCAATGAAGGGTTCCGGTGTTCAATTACCATAAGCCCGAGAGATTTGAGCTTGGCATCTGCCTTGGGGAACTTCATTTTGTTCTTCCACAAAAGCTTTTGAACATCCTTATTCAATCCATTCATCTCAGAACTACTTTTCTTTTCCACATTCAAGCCATCGACAAGAACATCGTTATCCTTATGAGTGCCATAAAATCTGCAAGCCAAACCATAAGGGCACAGCCGTCCGTCTGATGCAAACGGGCATTGTCCCTCCAGGTCAGCCGGTTTCTACATTCCACAGCATTCCATTCCATAAGCCACAATGTCCCCAAGTTACAATTACGTTTTCAATTTGATCAACAATTTAATGTCGTTACAGTGCATTATGATACCTGAGCCTTAAAGGCCTCCACGTCGTGGCTGAACCGGCAGCAGTCACCATAAGCACAGGAACTAACATCACCGGTCCTGGCTATCTCAGGGCAGAGATGCAGTGTAGACTTCTGTTCCTGAAAGACGATTGTTATCTCTTTCTAAGAATCCATTCAATTGAATTCAAAAAAACCATTTCTAAAATATAATCTTATGAATCTCTGAATATTTGTGAGAACATGAGAGCGGACGACCTGTCGGCGTTCGCGTTTGAGTTGTCGTTTGGACTTCTTCTCCTTAGCGACAACGCTCGACTGAGCGGTTTTGGCATTAGCATCGGAATCGGGGGCAGCGGCGTCGTTTTGGATGGTTCTGGAAGGAGGAGGACGAAGGAATTCTCTCTTCACCGGAGCTATGGATTTGGCCACCAGTTCTTGCGCTGTGGCCGTACTATTGCCATTCGACCAACTCGGCACGGGCGGTGGTTCGACCATCGAGAGGTTCGGTTCCGCAACGCGTTCGGCTGCTGACTCGGCCATGGAGGACGGGTAGAATCTCTTACAGCGAGTTCAGTGTCTGCTGGTGCTTGGGAGTTGAGGCATCGCCTCTTCTGGTACGGGTTTTCCGGTTGGAGGGGGACGGGTTACGTAGGGTTTTTCGTTTTCATGAGGATAAGAGATTGAAAAACGACGAGAAGCCACGTCGTTTGACTGCAAAAAAGATTTAAAAAACCAGGAGAGTGTAAAAAGAAAAAAAAAAAAAAAAAAGCGAAGAAAAGAAAGGAAAATTGGAAATTTTGTAATCCAAATCGACTGAAAATGATGGAATTTTGAGTTAAAAAAAAAAAAAGAAAGTTGATAAAATTTGAATAATTTTATTTGACTATTACTTGGTTCACTAGATGTTGTAGCCGAGGGAAAATACCAAGACCCATTAATAAATTAATATATTTGAAAATAAAAATCAAATTCAACAGAGTATTTTATATCTCATTCAATATTTTAAATGAAAAATACTTTACAAACAAACGAAGTTTACAAATAAGTATTATAAATATATCATTTATTGTAATTTATTCGTTGTCATATTTATAAACAGGAGTTATATTATGCATTCTTTTTCTTAGAATTATAAAATCGAAATAATTAACGAAAATAAACCGAAAACCAAGTAAAAGGCCCATGGAATTCGGCCTTCTGAGCCCATCGGTGAGAAAAACAAAGGTTAACCACGAGAGCAAAAGCTGCGTAAAGGGAAGCCGAAAGCAAGTTGAGAGACAATAAGCATTTTGTACTGAAATAAACAAAGAAGAGTAGCAGTTCAACTCTTCAAAACAAATTAAACAAAACCTACAAGATCTAGCAAATGTTCTCATAATGTATTGATAGAATATCTATCATATATATATATATATAGATATTGAATGCTATAATCATAAATAATATATATTTATATATATAGGACTGAATATCTCCTTAAAACCAGGGAGCTGGATCCTTGGAGACTTTTGTTGGACACTTAAAACCAATGAATGAATGCGCTAGAAATGCGATATGAAGCTTTGAGAAATTGATAAGATGATAAAGAGGCAAGAACAGCCATGTCATCCACCACCAGGCTATTGGTTTGACTCTGCTTTTGAGTTTCTGTTGCCATTTTGCTGTTGACGCTGTGGCTGTGACTGCTGCTGCTGTTGCAACTGATGAATGCTCATTTGGGCGGGCAATGGCTGCCGCTGCAGTTGATTTATGTTGAGCTGAGAAGACTGCGGCTGCTGCAGCTGGAACATCTGGGGGTTGATGGACAGCTGCTGCTGAACCATGCCTTTGGATGGGTCGGAATCCCTACCGAGCTCTGCAATAGCAAGCTTCAATCTGCCAACTTCGGCAGTTAATGCCTCGTTTAGTGCTGTAAAATTCAACCCAATTACCTGTGAATATATAAAGTATGGTGTTCTTCTGAAGAATACCAAACTGAATGCCATTAACACAAAATTAACCGCCTGAACCACATCTTGAAAATCTTGGGGAAAACCTGGGGGCCTACTTTTGCAAGCAAGAATACATCCTAAAATATAAAGAGCAAAACTCCAAACCGCCCACCTGGGATTGTCTAGGTAATTCATTTGTGGTATTATACAAATGCATCAAGCTGTTGAACCTCCTGAACTTCCAATTCACTAGGTGCACTACTTGGGTCAATATGCCACATTTACAAGTTCATGATACATTATTTTCTGATATATTTCAGCACATATAGATGTGTGTGTGGCAGTTTAAGGCCCTTGGCAATGTGAGGCTATGGGAAGGCTATAATGTTACACAAGAATATCCTCCCCATGAAAAGCAGTCTGAGTCACAACCAGTTAATCAACCAAAATTTATGTGCATAGCAGAAGTTTCCATTCCAAGGACAAATGAAAGAAAGAAAGCTGGTTCTCTCATACAAACTCTACCAATGCAGATATATAAAAATGAATCACAAGACTCACTAGTTGTTGGACCACAATCAGTGCAATTAGAAAATCACACCATACATTCCCCAACAGATAGCCCAAAGATGGCATGGAAGCAAATCAGTATCTTAAAACTAAACGTTGTAATCTACTAACTCATCTGGGACGTGCAAGACAACATAAACTTGGCATAGATGAAATAGATTAAATATTAAATTGCTGAATAACTAGTTGCTAGCCAACAAGCAATTTTAACTTCAAGATAAAAACGATACTCCCTGTTGTGTCTTAAGTAGATATAAATGTAAAGAGGCCCATTATAAGATCACAAAGGGAGAAAACATAATCATACCATCTCGTAGTTGTGCCTGTTGTTCCATGGCTTCGACACGAAACTTTAATTCATTGTTCTGGTTAGTAAGACCAACTGAATCTCTCTGTGTGTAACAAATAGACAATAGTAACCAAAATTTTAGGAAAGAGACAAGGGAAAAACAAAAACAATACTTCGGCAATCCAAATTTTTACCTGTAAAAGAGTAAGCCGTGCAGACAATGTCGTAGCCTCTGTCTGCAGCGTTTGAACCTTTTGCTCCAATTCTGAAATATATCTCATTTTCCTTTCTTTGGAACGAGCAGCTGATTGACGATTTGCCAAAATCCTAAAAGATGCCACCAGTAAAGAAAATGCCCACATCCAAACTCTACCCGATTAAATTATATAAATGTTAAAGTATAGCAGCAGAGTAAAAGGCATACCTTTTTGCACGCTTTGGATCAGTTAAAGCAATCTCAGCAAGTTTCTCATTTGCCATAATCTTCTTCAACTCTGCACTACTAAATTCACCATTCCCTAACTCCAGGCTAAAGGTATTCGAATCAATTGAGTTGCCAGGTGAAAGTTGACCTGGGCAAGTTCCTGGAGAAGGTGGCAGCTTTGGAGACTCATCACCAAAATTCAGCTTGCCCATGAAGCTTTCCATAGAAACACTTCTGTAGTGTCTGGTTGTTGAAGCAATATCACCCCCAGCAGTCCATTTGATCCCTTCTCCCTTCTCTGCCGAATAAGTCAATTCTGCTCTTGGCAAACTACTCCCACTTTCATTCACGCTGCTCTCCACCTCATTATCACTGCTATCACCTCCATTTGTCTTTGTTCCCCTGACTCCACTATCCAAATCCCCACGATTTTCATTAGCATTCCTGTCATCAGTCCCCGAGGAGTTAAATGCATCAATATTGTCAAAATTCATATAAGTGGAAACAAAATCATCCACAACTTCTCCTTCAGATTTCCTCTCTTTCATCCCCTCCGCATTGCTAATGATACCTTTATCTAATTCCCTTTTCACCAACTGAGCTGGATTAGCCACCCCAGGGGTTTCTCTTCCCGATACTGAGCGCTGAAAACCACCTGAACTGCTCAACGGAATAAGAGGACGGGTAGAAGGCATCACATTGGCAAACCCAAAAGGAATATCACTATTGGACCTTCTATGCGCCTTGCGTGGAGGTAAACTCTCACCGACGCGCAAGTTATTGCCCCTGTTAAGAGGAGAGGGCGGCAACGTTGAGTGGGAGCCAGTATCCGCATCGTCCATGGACACATCCATTGACCCCGGACCCGAGGGGGAAGTTAAAGGGGTATCACGGAAAGTAGCCAGGCTCAATGGGGGCAACGAGTCGAGTGAGAAAAACGACGATGGCTGTGATAAAGATCGTGAATGGGTGGGTCCCCGGCTGAAATTCTGAGAACCCATTTGCGGAATCATTGGCCTTGACATTGGGATCTGGGAATACGGTGAAACGGGAGGGACCTGGTTGGGGTGTGAAGGTGGTATCCCTACTCTTTTGCCACTATCACCGCTGAAATTCTGAGCAAAATGCCTTGCACGCATTTGGGTTTGGTTCAGCTGAGCGATATCAAGTTGGCTCACTGATGGAAAGCCCTGTTTTGGTATTGAAGACGAAGATTGCGTTGCTCCAAATGAAGATTGAAGCCTTTGCATCACATCGCCATCAGCAGCTTCAGTATCACCCATCCTATAACACTAACAACACAATTAAAACTTAATTCAATTCACTTTTCACCAATCAGTATACAAAATCAAACACCCATATTCTGTAACTAGCAAATGGTGAGAAATAATCATGCATGGCATAAGGAAAAGAAGCCCAAAGCAAATGCATCACTTTTATAGTATTCTATTTTATTATAGTATAATCTACCCTGTTAACTGGCCGGTAATTTCGACCAAATGGCCGCCCAGTGGAAGTCTAGCGAGATGCTATGCTAGTTGTCTTCTCTCTCTGTTAATGTTTTTCTTACCAAAAAAAATTAAAATATTTATTTATTTATTTATATATATTTATCTCTGACGGAAATGGCCAAGAGCCCCGAAGATCTTTTACGCCCCTTCACTCTCTTTCTTCCCTCAATCCGTGTCTGTTTTACAAAGACGACGGGGACAAAAAAACGCGGACGGAAATGGGGCCCGCGTCAGTGGACGCTTGAATTTAATGACAAATTGACAATTGTCATATGAATTTCAGGTGAATTTTAATTTCATTCCGACCTCATTTCCATTCGCCTCCGTCTCCTCCGCAGCTTATTTAGCTAAAATGGAATTTCGAAAATATTAGATTATTTATTTATTTATTTTCCTTTTATATTAGATTCCCTCGTTTCTCCTTTCTTTTCTAAGATAACCTTTTTTTTTATTTATTTAATTCTTAGAGTTATCCGTGACGCGCTATCTTGTTAAGGGAATTTGTGCAGTCAATTCAATATTACTTTTCTTTTCTCTTTTTTTTTTTTTTTACATTAGCATAGGCTTGAATTCGATTTTGCTTACATCATTTCCTTGGCCAACAATTATTACCTGGTTTTCATTTATCGTTATATCCATCGTGTAATTGCTACAGTTATCCATCATTTGCGTTGCACTTACCTTGGCAGATGGTGGAGCCAAATAGTGTCAAATCTGAATATGCTCGGATTTCTTAATTTTTCCTTTGGCACCCACCAGCTTCTGCGGCTACTTAGAAGAGGCGGAGGTTCGATTCGCCGCCCCCCAAACGCCTCCTCTCCTAACTTTTACGCCCTCTTAAAAGACCCAAAAAAACAAAAAATTAATGCACTCTATGTCCCCCCCCCCATCTTTGCATCTGCAATACCCCGACGACGATTACAAGAATCCATATCTGAATTTTGAATGCCAGCGGTTTCGTTTTCTTGCTGCTATACGTTGCATCCCTAGTCCACCTTCCACACTTTTCTTGTCGTATGGTATAAGCTCATTTCTACTATTATTATTATTATTATTATCTTTCTTAACCACATGGGTTTAAAAAGAACGTCTCATTTACTCAAGAAGAACAAGAAGCATACTTCCCGATCATTGAACCCGTTCAAATGACAATGGCCCGTGCAAAATCCTCTTCCCTTATGCTTTGGCGATGCTGTTCCGTAAGTAGGTCATTTCGCGGTCCTGTAATGTTGCTTGAGGAGGAGACCTTTTGCTGTCGAGTGTTGCCCAAGTTTTCGGCATCAATAATTGGTTCGAAAATTGCACGCGTAGACTAACTATAAGTTAATCTTCATAATTAGCCTTCTGGGATTAAAAGCATTAGTTACAACACGTGGTCATATGAATCGTACCTTGTTCCTTGAATTTGGTTACGTTCGTAAATACGATATTTCGATGAACCTTAAAACATACACACAAAAAGCACACACACAAACACACACACTATGTACCCACCCACGGAGAGAAGAACGAATGACCTTTTTTTTCTTCTGGGCCTATTTTTACGTGTGATTTATATGGATGAATGACTAACTAACTACGAAAGAAAGCAAGCGAGCCCACGGATCGTTGGGTTGATTTTCTTGTTCATTTTTCCAAAACAAATAGAAATTAAAGCGGCGTACGTTGCTAGCGTGGCACAATAAAAGGAGAACGCAACACCTGCCTTTTCATCAACAATAACGAGGGTCTATCCAGCCTACGTTTTATTATCTTTTTTTTTTTTTTTTGTCTTTTTTGTATATGGAACATAGATCCAAACTAACAGATACGAGCAGAAATTTCTCGGTCTTCAGAATACATATTAATCCTTAGAAGGACAGCTCGTGGAGAATCAATTCACGTGTTCCTGCAATGCACTTAACATCTTTGGACGAAGAGAAATAAATGGGTCTCCACAAATGGGGTCCTTGTTCAAATGCTTGAAAAAGAAGTCGGGTCATGCCCCCAACAGTGATTTTACCAGAAACAAACTGCTGTTCATAATTTAACAATGTAAAATAAAGAAAAATTATTCACAATTTAATAAGTAAAAGAGTGAAAAAATTGCTAGATTACATTGGAGTTATCGTTCATGTACACGTGGCTTTGAAAAGTCCCACCGAGACAACGTTTGTCTTTTTAACCGCAACAGAGGGGACAACGGGGGCAAGTGTCGAAAGATACTGTTAACGATTTTTTCCAAGCTTACCCACTCCTGTTGAAACATTTGTCAATCATCCATACGATGAGACCTATCGTGGCCCCCTTCGATTATAAGCTGGACCCACAGAAGTTAGAGACATATAACTCATATGCAATTAATGCAGCATGCAGATACATTCTACACTTTAAAAAATAATAATTAAAAAATATAAAAAAAAATGGCATTCTTGCGGTAACGGATCCGGAAAACGGCGTCGTCAAAACACAATTTCCATCTTCAATCCTTTTGCGGTATCCTGCTGCAGCTGGTTCTCGGGAACAAAAGGAGGTACATCCCTCATTGATCCCTGACCGTCCATCATTGTTATAAAGGGCATTGCGTGTAATTAATTTTGCAATTACACATAGAAAAAGTTGTTTGCTGATAAATAAATAAAAAAAAGAAAGAAAAAGAAAGAAAAGAAATGTGTGCGTCATTAACGTGAAATGATTTCGTGGCTAAAAAAAAAAAAAAAGTTAAAATGATTTCCTTGGCTAAAATATGTATTTGAGAAACTCCTTTATAATAATACTATTTGGTTATGGCTGCACTAGGATAAAATTAAATTTACCATAACTAATAATTTGAATTTCATGATTCCATGTTATAAATTTATTTTCGAGCTGTTAAGAATTACAAATTTGGAGTTATTTTTCCTCTCCAAAGGTTTCGTGGAAGATGCAAGACGCCCAAAATCGTTGAGAAGTTGGTTTGGGCCATAGAAAGCCTAAGCCCCAAACGAATGCCAGAAGTCCATTTCTGGTCCAGGAAACAACAACACTGGCATGCCGGGCTGACGTGCTTCACAAATGACCAATGCATAATTGGCCCAGAATAGTCGAAGCCTAGCCCAATACCGATGTTCACCAACCAAATCCAAGGCGTATCGGACGAAAAAAGATCACAAAATTTAAAATAAGGAAATTTTTAATTTTAAAAAATAAAAAATATGTAATTTAAAATGATAAATTTTTTATATTTATAAAAATAATAATAAATATAACAATTCCTTTACGATAAAATAAAATAAAGAACCAAATAGTAAACAATAAGAGCCAATTCTTTGAAAGGCATCCATAATTAACCCATTTCTAAGTACAGGAGGAAGAAAAATGAAAAAAAAAAAAGAGTGAACTTCATAATTAAAAGATCAGGACTCGGCACTCAACGTACGCTTAAGGTTGCTAGAGTGTAAGGAAACGCGGGGCAATCTCAAAGAAAATACTCGTTTCAGGGTGGACGGGTCCATGTCAGCTGGTTTCTTGATGGAGACAGAGAGATGATCGGGAGCATGTTCAACTGGCACCGCGGCAAAGTGATCTTGCAACGCCTGAATTTCTTGAGGCCGGGCTTTATCCTCGGCAGACACTGGTAATGCACGCCCATTTTGATACTTCTTCCAGGAGAAAGTGGCAGAGACGAAACAAAGGACCCACGCAGAGACGGAAAGTGCGATGAGTGATGGAGCGTAATAGGCAATCCAATCGTATCCAGGGTGATATTGACTGTATAGAAACCACTCTACAATCATGGCAGTTCCTAGGGAGAAGGTTGCAGTGCTGCTGATAACAAAGAGTATAGTGATTCTTGGATTGGGTAGATGAAAGAAAGCGGTAACATTGGTAGCCCAGAGCGATGGCTTGGTCAGAGGGGCAGCTTCTGAGCTCATCTTATTTTTACCAGCGAGAAGCGAAATGGAGGAAAGAAGAATAAGATGGGGAAAATGGGGCTATGAAAGACATTCGAAATTCGAAATAGGCAGCAAGATAAGTTTCTGAAACAGAAACTTGGGAGGGATGGCGTTTTTTTTTTAAAAAATAATAATAATTAAATCAACTGAAATGTACATTTGATATCTTCCGATCGCAAAAATAACTTTAGTAACAATTGAGATGTAACACATTCTTTTAATGGTTGAACTTTGTAACGCTTTATTCTAGTCCATCCCGGAACACGGGCCAAGCCCATATTGAGCAGACCGGTTGCTAATCAGCCTTCAAATCCGTCGCCCCTGGCACCCCCAGATGTAGCTGTGCAATTCACCGCACGCGTAACGCAATAGATTCTATCTCTTGTCTAAAGCAGTTAAATTTTCAATGTTTAAGTGGAAAACGTTTTTTTACTGTTGCAATTGGAGAAATCCCTGTGAGCTTGCCCCACATTGTGTTTGGCCGCCTTCATATTTCATCGAAAGAAAAGTGTAAATCGCCCGAGACATCTACGGCCGTGAATGAGAAGACGAGCTGCTTAGCATTACAGTCATTTTTTGTCAGCAATTCCGCGTTTCACGGAAGGGCAATATTATATTCTTTAGTGGTGATAATAATGCGTTCAAAGCTGCCACAGTAGATAAACATTATACAATGCGGCAAATGTCCTGGGACTGAAGATTGCCATTGAACACTATCGAACTCCCCGATATGGCCATCTGAGCCTGCAGACCTTTGCAGAATCCCATAGACTACAAAATCCCCTTCAATGGGACACATGTACTAAACCTGATTACAACAGCCTGATAGGAACTAAAGGATCACAGATAGAGAAGTTCCATGTTTTTCTACAGTGCAGTTTAGCATAATTGATAAATAAGACAAAAAAATTCAAGGCATGAGGGAAGCTCAACAAAGGCAGGCATCTACTTTATGGTGATGTAGCGATTTGTCCCATGCCTAGCCCAATAATCCTTGAGATCAACAGGGATTGATAGATCATGTCCTTCTGCTGCCAGCCGACTGAGCAATTTTGTGAAGACACTGCCACTCATCTTTCGTCCACCTACTCGGGTATGGCGTTTGTTCGGCATCTGTGGGAGTGGATATGATGACATGGTGGTGGTGCAACATGAAGATTGCCAGCCACCATTCCCCCATTTGTAGCATTGACGGGGCTGTCCAGTGCATGAGCAAACAGGCACTGGCATGGACGACTCATCAAAATTGACCAAGTTCAAGCCCACTTCCTGACTATCCCAGTTGACCTTGAACTTCTTCCCATCAGGAGAACCTTGTCTATTCAAGTCCTCGCCCACTTTACTCACTTTCCTTGGAGACATTGTTGGCTTCTGTAAGGCTGCTTTATTCTCCTTTGATCGCTTGGTCTGGTGTGGCTTGACAGTTTCAGTAGTAACAGTAGTTAAAGGGTAGGTATCAGTGATGTTCATTTCTCCAGTGGTAAGAGCTTCTGCCATGTCATTTGAAGGGTATACATTGCGGGGAATGCGTTTTGATCCACGTTGACCTCCACCACCCAAAGGGAAGTTCATTGCATTTTCTCTGTATTGAATTGCTGCTAGGGCATTGTCTCTCTCCATCAAGGCTTTATCCCGTTCAGCAAGGGCTTTTTGTCGCTCCTGGATTGCTTCATCCCGTGCAGCTAAGGCTGCCTTTTTCTCAGCAAGTGCAGAATCTCGTGCATGAATAGCAGCATCCCTATCAGCAAGGATGTTCATAATCTTCTTATTCATTACTAAAGCATTGGTTTGTTCCTTTACTTGATGCTGGGGCATCATATTCCACTGAAAATCATATATATCTAGGTTAAATGTCTGCAATAGCAATATAAAACATAGAAAAAAATATCAAAGATATAAGGAGAATGGGTTGTCCCTACAGGAGAATTTGCTGCCTTATAATAGTCCATCTTATATCTCACACTTTGATTTTGCCCGCCACCATCCATCTTATTATGTCGACGTTGATATGAGTGAAGTAGGAATGGATCCACAAGACTCCCTACAGCGTCAACTGATAAGAATGAACCCCATTAACAAAAATTTCAAATAATATCATGCATTCTGCTTTCAGAAACAGGGAAAAGAACAAAGGCCAGACTTCAGGTGTTTTGTAGCGAGCCCAGGAAGATAAGATTCCAGCAATCCAGGGAACAAGAAAATGAAAGTGCCAAATGAATACAGGAAGATGGATACGGAGGCATCTGGGGAGACTATACCAACAAATATGCAATCACTGTAAATACGAGACAAAATATATGCCAAGATTCAAATCGAATCATGAAATTGATGCCAAGATTGAAATCCTGCCAAGACTATTTGTACGCAAATACTAACTTCTGTAAGCCTAACCAACCACCACGAGCGCATACCACTTAGCCTGATAGGAAAATAAGTCATGCCGGCAGCTAATCCAGCAAACAGCAAAATGAGATTGCCTTCAACTCCTTGCCCACCATGTTTCACTTCTAAATTTACTCAACCCAAAATACTAGAAATTGAAACACCCATCATGCTTTAACATATTTAATGACATGAAGGATACACACAAATGGGTATAGCAGTAACAGGCCAATTGCCAACCAGTCTCTGGAATAATTCAACTTTCACCTTTGAACTAAAATAACAAACTGAACGGAGTATGCAAGCTGGGGAGGTGGGGATACTGAATAAATACTTGGGTGAGAAACAAACATTCTAACGATACCCTTCATGTTACATACCCAGATGGTTAACTGAGCAATGTAAACAACACAGCAATCTCAGTCAGAATTTGACCAGATTCCACTAAATCTGAAAGAAATTCAATGCTCGCATGATAAAGGAAAAAAATCCAAAATTAGCTATAAAAAAAAAAACAGAAAATCTCGGTCGATATTTACAGGAAAAATCGAACACAATATAGTACTAATAAGTAAAAAAGCAAAAAAAAAAAAAAAGGCTTTGAACAAGTAAATTAACGATCTTTTCAGGAAAAAAAAAAAAAGAAATACAAAGCAACAGACAAAGAGATACTGAAGAGAAATAATATAGAAAGTACGAATTTTGTGTGGGCTGGGGTTTTAATCGAAAATCGAGGTCCTGACATAGCGTATAACCCCAAAAATTGAAAGTGTGTATCTGTTGGAAGAGATGGAGAGAAAAAGAGAGATCCAAAAAATAAACTATCTCACCGGTTGCCGTTATCCCAGGAAGTGACACAGATTTGAGAGGGGAAAGGCTCCTGCAGCTTCTTCAGATTTTCTCGACGAACAAACAGGCCAATAGCCGATGGAGAGAGAAAAAAGAAGAGAGAGATGGATGGGGGAAGACGGGCGGGTGGGTCTACTCGGGCTTTTCGCAAATTTCGGAAAACGCGCCGTTTTAACAAAGTCTCATTGGTAAATTTTACTCCTGAATTGGAGTGATTCGCCGTTTCCCTTCATTAAAATAGTTCTGTCATTTTTTCTTAGGCGTTGGGGCGCGGACTTTTTTACTGCTGCTTCCTAAATGGGCATATCCAGATGAAAATGAGCCGTTTTTCTACTTTAATATGTTCAGCAATCTGGCATATATCTAAAGGAACGAGCACGTTTTTTAACAAAAACACCACTACGTAATAATATAAAAAATAATAATATAGAAATGATGATAAAGTTATATAATAATTTTTTTAATTTTTTAATTTATTTTATGAG